>VDFB02065540.1:0-20379 GCA_007258455.2 Sequoia sempervirens
TGTTGGGACATGTAATTTCTCCCACATCGTCAATATTAAATGACATGAAATATAAAGTTCAAGAAAGTTCTAGAGTAATTAAGAGATAAGGATAAACATGAAAAATATTAAATATTTGCCAAGTGATAACAAGTCAGCCTAAGTTCTAGAATGTTCTTTGTAATCTCCAAGACCACTTTATATTGAGACAATTGTAACAATTTAAGCATTGGATCAAGGTATGAAGATGGTTGTATGATCAAGTGATCATGTGAATGTTGTAGCATTCTAAGTATATGTAATAATGTAATTGATTAAAGCAAGCAATGGAATTAGGTGCAACAACACAGTTATGGATTAAATTTCTATGTGTCTATATGTGTTTGATAAATTTTAGTGTTTCATATTTTGTGTATGTGTTTGAATGTCTTGTGTATGTGTCCATCCACCCCTTTCATCTACTCACTACAATCTTATCTAATCTACGCGTTACAATCTTATCCTTATCTTAATAGCATCACCAATGTATTGTTTCCTATAAACATGTATCTGTGTAATGTTTAAAATTATGATTGAGATCAAGTGTGGAATAGAAAAATTTATTGCCAAACAATGATGCTTATATTTTTTGTGGAACTGTTGAACACATATTGGGAAAAATTATTGCTCCAAAATGATCAATGATGAATAAAAAATAGTTATAGTCGGGAAAGAGGGTCTTTCAATTCCATCCTTTACATCATCTATGGCTTTTTGCATATACTACTTTCACATTAGCATACAGGATATGTGCAAATGATGCATGATGCTTCAACTTAAATAAACATGATTTAGCTTCTGATGGATTTAGCTTTTCAAAATAAATTTCTATCTCTATAGATGCCATGACTATTGAGTCATTATCAATGGACCATGACCATGATAGTCATGGTTATAGTACCTAAAATTATTTTGAAAAGAGGCAATTGTATAAAAGAATTCCCCTTAGGAACATCACCTTTTTTATCTATATATCAAACTGTAAAAAATAAATTGTCCTTGTAACCAATCAACAAATGAAACTCGTTGATTTCCTATAAACATCACCCTTTATAATTGTCTGAGAAAGTAACAAGACCTTTTTGGACCATAGATAAGAGTCTTTTCCCACCACCATTTCTCCAAAGAGACACAACTATGTTCAACATGGTATTCTCAAAGTGCAACAACAATCACCATTCTTTGCATTTCACATTAATCATAAGTATTTTTCAAATTTAGATCCACAAAATCTCTAATTGATCCAAAAAAGTCTTGTTAATCTTAGGGTATGTGCAGGATCATCATGGAAAAAACAGGCCCTTAAGTGGCAAAAAGTTCAAAAGAATCAGAGTTAGGCAACTTGACGTAAAAATTTGAATAAGTTATCTATATTATTTCAAAAATGTGTAAGAATAAAATCTATAGAAAATTGAATGTAGTAACTTCTAAACTACTAGGTATGTTTTAAAAAAAAAATCTATTTGATGAAAATTCAAAATTTCAATGCAGTGGTACTTAAATTTCGTGGAAAAATAAGAAGTGGTGTCCGTTCTGCGTACCCTAACCACAATAAAATGATAATATTTTTTTATAATATTTTTAGATAGAAGTAGAGGACCCATGCCCCAATGATGCATATTTTTTGTAATTTTTTTCCAAGTAAATAATTAATTACATGAATTTTTTATTACAACTTTTTTAAAAATATAAAAACTCGTATGTCTGATCACTTTAACTTGGTCAAAACTTCATGAAATTCAATTTTTCTTTTTTTTAATCCTATAGTATGTAAAACATAGAATGTGGTGCATGTTTTGGATTCAAAAAATGTAATATTGTTTGAAAGCTATAGATGTTTTTCAATCAACCTATCAATTAGGACTTTAGTCATAATTTGAATAGAAAATGAATAGTAATTACTTATTAAATTCAAAATAAAGCATAATTATATCGGTGTAAAGTTAAGAATCTCCTTTAAAAATCCTTTTCGTTTCATCAATTTTGTGTAAAAAATTAGTCATCAGCCACATAACCATCATATTGCCACTTTTTGGCCCATCATGATCCTAAACATACCCCTTATCTTTGGTATGGTGCCCTAGAAGTGGGGTGTTCTCATTGTGATTAGTATCTTTCTTGTGAATTGGCCTTTTTCTAATTATTAGCTCAAGCACAACTACCTCAAATGAGTATGCATTTGTCTTCTCATTAGCTCTACCATACATGAAATACTTTGGAGCCAAATACCCAAAAGTCCCACTAACATCATTACAAATTGCACATGAGGAAGATGTCGGTACCCATTTGGATAGTCCAAATTCTAACAACAATTCATAAAATCCATCAATTAATCCCTTTATCTAGATCTACAAAATTCCTTACTGATATTGTAATCTTCTTTGCACATTCTTTAGATATAAAAACACAATTGATATTTTCCATTGACAAATACTATACCTAGGGTTCAAAGTCTTTTGAAAGTAGAATATTGGAATATTTCACACCCCTATTGATGATGGAGTGAGGACATCCATCATGCAAGTAATCCAATGATTTTGGAACTCCAATAACTACTTTCAATCTTTCTTACTACAATGTAAAAAATAAGTGAAACAATGTGGTTTTGTTATGAGACTAGCATAATCTCAACTTCCAGGAGGAGTTCTTGCTCTGCTTTGGAATAATGTTAAAAAAATGTACTCCCACTAGTTTCCCATCAGGAATAACTCCTTTGTATACTTTTATACACCCTCTTCCACTAAGATTTGCTATAAAGAAAGAATGAAAAGTAAAAACTTACAATCACTTAACCAACAAACATGTTGAAAAATAAGATCCTATCAATGGGACATAACTTCATAGGTATGTCCCTACCAAAAAGTTCAAACCTAGCTATATTCGATCGTATCCAAATAAATAAGAAGTAAACAAAGGAATGTAACCCTCAAATTCACCACATTCATTAGTGGTCCCTTCAATTATAGCTTGTTTGTGCTTTCCAAGAAGCTTCAGTGCCCATTCAACCACAAAAATTTCTTGAGCATCATTACAAGGACTAAGTGTCTTTTCCATTGAAATAGCCCTTTTCATGAGTGGTCATCTAAGAGACAACTCCCAAGAAATATAGGTTTTGTAGTTGACCTTGATAATTTAATGCTTTAGAAAGTAGCCCAACCAAACGTATTATATCTAAAAGACATGCAGCTCCAAACGTGGAAAACATGCAGTCTGATGAGAGATGTGGCAATAGAAAGTGAGAAGATTTCAAGTGTTGAATGTGTTTCTCCAATAAAATGAGGAATTGTATATAAAATAATAAATATATATCTTTTGAGATAAAAGGGTAGTAAGCAAGATAGGAATAAGGCCAAGCAAAATAATGTTATAAACTGATCATTAGGAAATAGTCAGAGTAGGCATGAATGCAATAGACATTAGGCAATAGTCACACTAACTTTTCATTAGCTAGTAGTCAGTGTAGGTATTAATGCACCTTCATTAGACACATTTTAAACAGTTATAACATATCTTAAATATATTGGAAAGATGTAAAGATATATTATTTTTAGTCGATAGGTTACTTATAGTGTGATATTTGAGCTTAAACAAATCTCACACCGACAAACTACTGTTGAGTCATTGAAAAACAAGCTTCAATTATCATTTAATTACATCGAGAGGCATTCTACAATCACAATAAGGAGTGGAAAGAGCCTGTGCCGAGAAATAGAAGTATAATTTATTTTGATGTGCTAGCTAGCTATCATGGTGGAAGAAGAGACTCTCGGTAGTGGAAGAGAATGAGGCATATGTAACTGGCATGGGTAATGCCAAAACATTCCATCACGTCCATCACATTGCATGTGAACTATTTCCAATCATTGATGTTGGCACTATATTGTATCAGAAGGAAATGAGGTTATACATGATTTTGGATTTCAACCATACGCATTTTGTTATGTTGTGGAAGATCTGTGTCCTTTGATAGCACTCACTTTTTGGTTTCTATGCAAGTTTGGCTTTACTTTTTTCTACTTAAGTTAGTTTTAATTTAGAAATGCTTCAATCGTGTTTAAAGGAATTGTAGATTTGAAAACAAAGGGCCTCTCCTCTAAAACTAGCTAATACAAACGAATTGAACAACAGAAAGAAGAAAAAAAAAAGCTATAAAATAGTTCATATACTATGCTACTCAAAACCTCTCATAAAGAATTATGATCCAAAGATATTCAATGATATTCAAAACCAAAAAATTCTGCTCTATTTTCAAAATAGAGTTTTGTTCATATTGTAGCCTATAAAACGAATACAAACAGAGAAATATATAGAATTTAAGATGCAGCTTCCAAAAACAGTACGTTGCCCTCTAATAGAAAAAACAAAAAACATTGCAAATTTTTTTTTATCCTTATTACAAAGAAAATTAAATCAAATCTTCAAAACTAAGCATGCAACACATGCTTTATTCACAGAGGGAAAAGACTATGTTTAAAACAAAAAGAACTATTTTAAAACAAAAACTAACTAAGAATAGAAGAAGTTGTCTTCACCATGCATAACAGATTTTATAGATTGTTTTGCCATGTTGGATAAAACAAAATCTTTCTTTGTAGCATCAATTATCTTCATACTCCCCTTTGATGCTAAGATGGCTCACAATCTTATCTCAAAGTGACAAAAATTGATCTCTTGCAATTCTACTTTGGTGAAGATATCTGCTAACTGATCCTGAGTGCTGATGTGTTTCAATTCAACTTCCTTCTTCTGTACTTAATCACGGATGAAGTGAGACTTCAAATCAAAATTCTTTGTTCTGCTGTGATGCACTGGATTCTATGCTAACTTGATAGCACTTACATTTTCACAATAAATCACTGTAGGTTGAATATGCTTCTCTCCAATTTCTTCTAAAACTTTTCTAAGCCAAAGAGCTTGTGTACCTGCCGAAGTGACTACAACATACTCTGCTTCTATGGATGAAAGAGAAACCATGCTTTGTTTTTTGGAACTCCAATTAATCAAATTGGAACCAAAAAAGAAATAGTTTCCAAATGTAGACTTACGATCATCCATACTACCTCCCCATCTGAATCACTAAAGCCAACAAGATTGAATTTTTTAGAAGAGTAGTAATGAATACCATAATCTAGAGTACCTTTCACATATCTCAAAATTCTCTTAGCTTCCTTCATGTCTATTTCTAATGGATTTTTCATATACCTTGAAACAACTGAAACTGAATATGTAATATCAGGCCTTGTGTGGGTTAGAAACATCAAACTCTCAACTATACTTCTATACGCTGTCTCATCAACTAATTCAGCACCATCATTCCTACTCAACACAACTCCATGAGCACTTGGAGTGGAGTACGGTTTACAATCAACCATGTCAAACTTCTTCAACATGTCTTTTGCATATTTGGTTTGGAAAATAAAAATTTCACTCTTACATTGATATACCTCCATTCCTAAAAAATATTTCATGAGACAAAGATCTTTCATCTCAAATTCTTTCATCATAGCAATTTTGAACTCATCTGTCATCTTAGAACTACTACCCATATACAACAAACCATCAACATAAAAACTTATAATAAGAATATCATTAGGTTCTTGTTTGTAGTAAAGGGTAGGTTCACTCTTACTTCTCTTGAAGCCATTATCCTGAAAGTATCCATCAATTCTTGCATACCATGCTCTTGGTGCTTGCTTGAGGCCATACAAATCCTTCTTCAATTTGTAGACATGGTTCTCTTTCCCTTCAACTTGAAAACCTTGTGGTTGTTCCACATATACTTCCTCTTCTAAGTACCCATTCAAGAAGGCACTTTTCACATCCATATGTTGTATGCTCCAATTCTTGAGCTGCTAATGAAATCAACATTCTGATGGTCTCTTGTCTTGCAACTGGTGCAAACATCTTTTCATAATCAATCCTATACTTCTGTGTGAAACCTTTAGCAACTAATCTTGCCTTATGCCTTTCAATACTTCCATCACTGTTATGCTTAGTCTTGTAGATCCATTTGGTGCCAATCTTCTTCTTGTCATGTGGAATCTCTGTAAGCTCCCAAGTATCATTCCTATGAATGGAATCCATCTCTTTTTTCATTGCTTGCATCCAAACCTCATTAGTGCATGCTTCTTCAAAACATGATGGTTCAAAATCAGCCTTGGTAAATAATGCAAAATTTATCGTCTCACCTATTGGATTTTCTTCATGTGCTTGATTTGCACTCCTTTGATAAATATCACTCAAACTTCTTACCTTCCTTCTAGAACTTAGAGTTGAAGCTGGACTTGCAATTGGACTTGAACTTGGACTTGAAGAATTAGATGAGGAGCTACTTGGTGGATTTATAGCACTTGGAACAACAACATTAGTGGCCTGCTCGTGATCAATATCATCATTCAAAATAGATTTTGACTTCTCCATATGGCCTTTTTGATGACCATAAACTCCCCCTTCATCAAAAATCACATCTCTTGAAACAATAAGCTTATTAGTGAGAGGATTATATAACCTATAAGCTTTTCTTTCCTCACTATACCCAACAAAAATACATGACTCACTTTTTGCATCTAACTTTTTTCTATTCTGATTAGGGACATGAACATAAGCTAAACAACCAAAAACTATGAAATGATTAACATTAGGCCTTTTCTCATACCATGCTTTATAAGGAGTCATCTTCTCAAGTGCACTGGTGCGACTTCGATTGAGAATGTACATTGTTGTAGCAATTGCATCTCCCTAATAAGAGTTACTCAATCCCTTGGTTTGTAACATGCTCCTTGCCATTTCTACCACAATGCGGTTTTTCCTTTCAGCTACCCCATTCTATTGAGGTGTGTATGCATTGGTGAGTTGCCTCTTGATGCCATTCATATCACAATAATCTTTAAAGGCTCTTGAACAAAATTCACCTCCACAATTAGTCCTTAAACATTTTATTTTGCACCCTTTCTCATTTTCCACAAGTGCTTTAAACCTCTTGAATGTATCAAGGGCTTCATCCTTAGCCTTCAAAAAATACACCCAACATTTTTGTGAGTAATCATCAATAAAAGTGATAAAATATGATGAATTACCCAAACTCTTTGTTTGCATAGGACCACAAATATCAGAATGAACAAGTTGAAGGGGGTAATGGGCCCTCCATGCATTACCTTTTGAAAACTTTTCTCTTGCATGCTTTCCTTTAGCACAACCTTCACAAACCTCCTTGTGCTCTTCAACCTTGGACAAACCAAAAACTAGTGCTTGTGATGTTAGAAGCTTCAAACTATGAAAATTTAAATACGCGTACCTGAGATGTCACAACCAACTTTTATCCTCATATGCCATATTGGCAAGGCTGCTTGTATGTTCACCAAATCTCAATGGAAACATCATATTTTTTTTCATCGGCACAACTGTGACCACTCTATTGCCCTAACTCTTATCATAAATTATACATTTCTTATTTTCAAAGACAACTCTATAGTTCTTCTCACACAATTGTCCAACACTTAACAAATTATGTTTTAACTTAGGAGTGTAATAAATATCTTTATCAATCTTCATACCTTCTTTTGCGTGGACCTCCATATCTCCTTTTGTAGCAACCTCCAATGATTTATCATCACCAAGCTGAATCTTAAATTTGAAACTTTTATCGTTTATTGAAAACAACTTCCCATTTCCTGACATATGGTTAGAGCATCCAGAATCTAGGTACCAAACATCTTTACTAGTATTTTCACCTTTAGAATAAGATAAAAATAAATGATCTAGAGTATTTTCATCACCTTCTTGAGCATAATTAACACTTTTAGCTTCTTTTAATCTACATTCTCTTTCAAAATGACCATACCTATTAAAAAATGGTAACATTGAACATTCCTTTTATCAAATCTTCCTCTACCTCTTCCTCTGGAACCACCTCGTCCTCTTGAGCCACCTCTTCCTCTACCTCTTGAATTATTTTGATTTTGCTACTATTGTTGCCATCTTCATTCTTTTTGATTTGTACTTTGGAGGAAAAAGCTTTCTCAACACTTTCTCCAAAATAATCTTTTAATCTTTCTTCATGTGAGATCAAAGATCCAACAAGGTGATCGAATTGAAGGGTTGTCAAATCCTTGCTTTCTTCCATGATTATGGCAACATGATTCCATCTTGGTGTGAGATACCTCAACACATTTTTTATCACTATCTCAGTATTCACAGTTTCTCCAAGTGTAGCCATCTTATTGACCACATCTTTGACTCTGACACAATACTCACTCACATTTTTTGCTTCTTGCATCTTTAAATTCTCAAATTCTCTCTTCAATTTCTATAACTTGACAACTTGGACTTGGTCACTACCTTGGTAAGCTTCTGTTAGAGTCTTCCAGGCATCCTTAGTTGTCATTGCACCTGCAATTCTAGGAAATAGACTCTTATCTATAGCTATTTAAAAATGAACCAATGCTTGAAAAATCTTCTTCTTAGCCTCCTTCCTAGCTGTTCTTTCATTGGCTGTGAGGGCATTCCAATCAGCTAGTTCTTCATAACCTAATTCAACAATCTGTTACAAATCTTTTCCTATCAAAAAAGTCATCATTTTTATGCGCCAATAATCATACTCATTTCCATCAAATTCTAGAATGAGCAAGGTGTTAGAATTCGACATGATAATCGTTGGCGAAATTCCAACTACTAGATCTTAAACCCAAAAGAAAATACCTGCTCTGATACCAAATGTAGATTTGAAAACAAAAGGCCCCTCCTCTAAAACCAGCTGATACAAATGAATTGAACAATAGAAAGAAGAAGGAAAAAAAGTTATAAAATAGTTCATATACTATGCTACTCAAAACCTCTCATAAAGAATTATGATCCATAGATATTCAATGATATTCAGAACTAGAAAAATCTGCTCTGTTTTCAAAACAGAGTTTTGTTCATATTGCAGCCTATAAAACGAATACAAACAGAGAAATATATAGAATTTAAGATGCAGCTTCAAAAAACAGTACGCTGCCCTCTAATAGAAAAAAAAAAAACACTGCAGAAGTTTTTTATGTTGACTATTTATTTTAGCATATGGGTGATCATTTAGCGAGTTGTAACTAAACAAAGCTTTGATTCGCCTCCAAGAAATAGAGATTTTTTATGGTTAAAAAAGCAAGCCTGTGGTAGACACATTAATTTAAAATATGACCAATCCTAGGATAGACATGGAATTTAAAATGAAGCAATCCTAGGGTAGCCACCACACATTGATTTTGTGGTTAAAATGAATCCAATGCTTGTTGTGAAGCAACATCTTCACATAGATTAAATCATTGTCATTTGGGCTCTAAAAGAACATTGTTTGCCTTGTCTATGCAATAGGTCTATGCTCTCCCTTAACTGGGTGATCAAAATACCAGACTTTCCTTTTCAATTTCTGCAATTTTAATGCTTTATTACATCCTGTAGAGGGCCTGCTCTTGTGGGAAAAAGTACTCACCCAAGTGGGTTCAAACCAAAGCTAGGTTATTCCACCCTACTATAAAATTTAAAGCCTTTGTTCTAAAGGTTAGGAGGTCTCCTAAGGGAGTTTATTATTGTCGCACTGAAATGGAAACCCTTACTAAGAACCTAGTGTAGTAGCCAGCCGAAGTCAATTTCTAAACATCTTAATAATCATAGTGCAAGGGAAGAATCTTCCCCAAGATACTCACCATATAAGCGCAAAGGATTGTTTGTTGGGGATCACGGGCATCCACTTCGTCACTGAGTAAGTGCAGGAAAGACAAAACAAGGGCACTTGCCGAGGGGGTGACACATTATGTGGTCGGCCTTGATTCAAAGATATGGAGTTGTAGTTGTATGATGGCCTACTTGAGTACTAAGAGTGAGTCTTCTTGAATTTTTACATTTATGTGCAAAACCTATGAAAACACTTACTTTTTGAAAACATTTTTGAACTTATACACTTGATGTTTAATTATAGGAAAACTAGAAACAACTATTTTCAGGAATGTTTGTGGTGTTTTGAATCATTAATTAGGATAAAAGATCATCCAAAGAATGAACATGCAAAATTCAATTGGGCTATTCAAAGTATTCATAAGTGTGATCTATCTTAGCATATTACATTCCTCTTTGCGGATTGATGCAACGCACTGCATCCCCTAATTTGTGAATATATTATTTTTTGATTGGTCCTCTCTTGGAGACATTAGACACAATGTTCCCTAGGTGACTTACCTTACATAAACTAAACAAGACTCCTTTAAAAAATCTTTTACATTATTGCATCCTCATTTGACCACCTTGCATAACACAACTTGCATGCCTATGACGCCATCCTATTTTACTTGTCTCATAAAACTTAAATCGACATTTACATTTTATTTGGCTTTGTAGCACCTTGTTAAAGTTATCAAGCCGTATAGCTTTAACATGGTTGAGCGGGAAGCCCAACTAGCAACATGACTTTTCCCCATAGCCACTTTTATGTTTTGTGTGTGCATACCAACTAGTGTATGTATCTTAATTTTTGGGCTTTCTCACCCCATGGACAACTAATTTTGTGGCCTCAAAGTGAGTATATAGTTGGGCCTTCTCACCCCGCAGACAACTAGTTTCGTGGCCCCAAAGTGAGTATACAGTTGGGCCTTCTCACCCCGCAGACAACTAATTTTGTGGCCCCAGAGTGAGTACACATTCTCTTTTTCAAACAATCAGCCTAGATCTCTTTTCACAACTGGTTGGATTGATTATCAAAGCTTAATTCAATTCATTTCAACACTTGTGTGTTCCTTTGTTCTTATGCTTGGTTTTCCATGGGATCTTTATCCTAGGGGCTTGATCATCCCTCTTGATCGTTGTATTACATCTTGCTAGTGTAAGTGCATTTGAACCCTCCCCTTGATGTTCATGGCTACTTTCGTGTGAGGAAGCAATTTCATCCTCTCACTAAAGTGGGGGCTAAATGTGTCATAGAAAAATGGCCCCTTGTCATTTTCATGGCCTTTTAGGTCTTATTTCATGGTGTTGAGACTATGTTGCTTTGATTTTATGTTGTATCATGGCTTGAACATGCTTATTTAGATACTAAAACTCAAAGAACGATGTCTTGTGAAGGTGTTGTGAAGTTTTGTAAGATATTTCCACATTCTTCTAAACTCTATTTAATACAATTTACCTAAAAATCACATTTTTACACATCAACAAACCCTATTATGAAGTGTTGTAAAGTATTTTAACAAGCTTTCACACTTTTCTAGGCACAATCTCCTTATTTACACCTTTCTCGTGCTTTATTTTGTCTTTTTATGCCATTATATGCTTAATTAAGTGTATTTTTGCATATTATCCCGACAAACAACATTAAACACAACATTATTTTTGACACATGGCTTTAGGTCCTAGGTGGGACCCATTCACCATGGGTGGTGAATGAGTCCCCCTTGGCCCCAAATTCAAAACATTTCAAATTTCCTTTTGGGATTTTATGAAAAATGACTTGATGTCATCCTGTGATGAGGTATGAATGGATATTAAGGCACAAGAATTGTATAAATAAGTGTTTTTCATCTCATTCTAACCCCCAATTGACCAATTCATCAAATTCACTTATCCACATATACATTCAAGCATTCAAGCATTCTACATCATCAATTGGAGCAACTATTGAAGCACTTTGGAGTAGCCATTGACATTACTTCAAACTTACAAGATCAAGAATTTGGTGAGTTAATAGAATTTGCATGTTGTTAGTTTACATTTCCTTTGCATTTCACTTATTTCTATTGGGTTTGATTACCAAAGTGGGGTTTGACCAAGGCAAACCCCTATTTGCTAACCCTCCAACATTTTTCCCCTTTGCATGTGTATTTGCAGCCTTTGCTTTGCATATTTGACAAGTTTAAAGGTGTTGAAAAGTGGAAATCAAGTCAACTAGGCTCTTCAATTCAACATATCATTATTTCAGGCATTTTGATTATTTTATGTCTATTTCCTGCAGAACTAACTCTGGCAACCCAACATTTAGACATTCCCAAATCTGGTGTTGAAGAGTTGTCTGATTTTCTAGAAATCTAGGAGTGGACTAATTCATCACCCTTGGTGAATGAGTCCCACCTGAGGTCTGAAAATCAGTATTTTGTCAGATCTTGGATCTTGACTGTCAGAAATCAGTTCCCGACACTTTTTCACTAGTAGGAGGATTGATTCACCACCCTGGGTGAATGAGTCCCATTGTGAAAAACCAAAAAAAATCATCAGCATTCCAGACACTCCAAAAAACTCATATTTCATCCAGGTGCACTCAGACTTACCCTTGTACCTTCTATTTTGCATAATTTCTTCATTTTTATAGTCATTTGCATATCACAATTTTTTTTCAAACATAGCTTAAATTGCACTTTTGCATTCATTTTAGCTCAATTCAATCAGTCAATTGCATTTATTTAAGATCATTTACATCATATCACATTGCATACATCCTAATTTGAGTGTTACATAGGCATTTTGGACCCAAATCTCTCTCTTTCTACGTGAAAAATCTTAGGAAGAGATCAAGCATTTTGGGTTCCCAAAATCTATGTCACACCAATATATTAAGTGCATGAAATAAAGGCCATTAGAGTACAACCCATGAACTAAAGTCCAACTAATTATTTGAGCCATGAAATATAAATTCCAACAGAGTACATGAGAAACCAGGAATATAGTCCATGAAATAAACAAATATAACCCATAAAATCAAGTTTCTAGGTTATGTATTGTCTCTATAATCAAGAGACCTCTTCACGCCATGCGAACTATGCGGATGACCTAAAACACTCTGTATAAGAGAAAGATGAAATCAAATGTAAGACAATGAAAAATGATTTAATGACTATTTCATTTATAATTCATCATAAAATTAAATTACCATCATATCTGGGTTTGGATAATCGGGTGCACCTAAAGCAACCTCTAAATTCTCTGAATCAATCTACATAAACACAACAAAGAAAGTTGTAATTAGATGTACAAGTCTACAATTAAAAATGATTTAATTCAATTTAATTTATAATTTATCATATTTTAATTGTACTGTATTATGAGGTTGTGCACCCTCTTCCCCATGACCTATTTGTACATGCTCAACTACAAGATGTGTCTCATGCCATGAAAGAAATAGAATTTAAAACATGTATTAGCTCATTATATATATATATATGTATTCAATTTGAAATTTAAAATTAAAGTTATATATTTAGAATATATAATTTATAATTGACTTTAACTATAATAAAAAATTTAAATTACCATTTGATCTGGAGCCTCCTCTATATGTCCTCCTGGAGGTGTAACTATGTCTAGGTCAGGGCTGAAAGTCGCACTAACAAAGTCCTATGGTGCAGGAGCACCTGGCTTAAATTTGTTGTGAACAATTTTTGGCTTGTACTGACCTTAGCCAAGTCAGGATGTTTGATGTGTTTGCTTTAGACCTTAGAAGGTCTTGTTTGTGTGAAAAGTTGGTCACTAGGACTTAGGACATCCTAGTTTGATCAAGGTTGTTAAATATTGCTTTGTTTAGCTTAGGACAGTTTGTGTTAGAATGTAAGCATTTAAATGTGTGTTTATAACATCTACGTTGTTAAAAGATGCCTAGAGGCAGTTAGGGAAGTTGTTGATTTGGAATCAAGGAGTTAGTGATCCTAAGATGAAGGATAATGGTGAGGTTGCAAGAATATTGCATAGTTGCATGGCAACATTGCTTGGTTGCATGTAACTTGGTAGTTGTCTTAAGATTCCCTTAAAATCAGGGATATGGGAGCGAGCAATCTTCCCTTGAATGGTGGAAAAGACTTCAAGATGGATGTAATGGCTCGTAACAAGTAGAAGTGATAATTTTAATGAAGTTTTGTTGTGAAAGAATAGGAGACAATTAGCGATTTCTGTATTTTCTGTGTTTATTGAAAACCTCATGTGTTTTTGAGACACAGTGGTGTTCAAGGCATTGTGTTTATTGTTTTAACACTGTATTTGTATACTTAGCATAGTTTTGATTCACCTTCTTTTGTGTCTGTGCTCTTAGAATAGGTTATTGCTTTGTATCCATAGATTAGATTGTAAGGGTTATAATTGCAATTTTGAACAGCTAGTTTTGGAATGACTCCCCCATAGCCATGACCACGGGGTTCTCCTGAGACTGGTGGAATATGGGAGTGGAGTCAGTCATTTGTAAATATGTAGCAGTAGGAAATCTTGAGAGTCAAGCTATGTTTTGCCAGACCAAACCCTAGGCGAGTGTTAGCTGCCCGGTTAGGAGTTTGGAAGAGAAAAATAGAGAATTTAAGCAGGGGAAAGGTGCACAGTACGGTATTTGTACGGTCTCAGGTGGGGCAAGGCAGGATCTTCATATTCCAGAAGGATTGAGACTTCCATCAATACATTGGAGGTAGTTGTGACTCAAAAACTAGTGAAACCCTAGGAAATAGGGCAATTAGGTCTTCCATCCAATATTGTAGGAATCAGCTGTACGACAGGGACAGAGATTTGAAACCCTATGCAAGATTTAAAAGCCCCAAAAGGGTGTCAGAAAATGTGATTTGTTTGCTAGGTACAGTGGAGAATTTGGGCAGAAAAAGCAAAATAGTGACTGGTAAGGGCTAGTAGAAACTAGGCCCTCTCAAGACAAATCAAGAGATCGGGTAACTTGAGGACAGTAGAACCTCCAAGATGGATTACAATGGTGGTGAAATGCATGGAAACAGAGCATCTACCTCCCCTGCAAGAAGTTCAAGCATGATGGTGAAGTTAGCATCTAGACTCTTCTAGGTGCAGTGAGAAAGATTACAATTAATGCTTGACTACCCAAGGTAAAGCACAAGGTAGGAACTCTTTGAGAAGAGTTGGAGCAAGGTTTGGTCAATCTCCAAGCTCAAGAGGAACCCATTGGAGTCAGGTTCTAGGAAAGAGACAGCGAGAAAGGTCTTCTTGGAGTTGTGCAAGCAACCTTGGGTGTTATCATACACCATATTGGTATTAGAGCCAGGTTAGATTCAAGGCTTGTGATTAATGTTTCAGCCCACTGAGTCAGTAGGAGAGAACACACCAAAGGAAGGAACCATGGTGACATGCAAAGTTGGCCAAAAAGGTAGAAGAGCAAGAGGAAGATAACCAATTTCTCAGAGAAAGGATATCTCAAATGGAGAAACTCTTGGATGGAGTCCATCAGACAATAGATACTGTGAAGGACAAGATAAAGCAGAAGGAGGAGCAAGAAGCCAAGGAAAAAGAAGAGGATTTGGAGGAGGAAGCTCCAATGCCTGATCCTGTTCTTGCCGAGGAACCATTCTTGAAGGCATTGCAAGCTTTGAGTGGTAAAGAATTGGAGGGTGTGCCACTTTTCAGTGGACAAATGGACCCTGATTCAGTTGTAGACTAGATTGAGAGCATTGAAAATCACTTTGAATGTGATGGCCTAACAGAGGTAGAAAAGGTAGAGGTGGCCAAATCAAGGTTGAGAGGAGCAGCTCTCACATGGTGGAAGTTTGTACAATCTGAAAGAGAGAAAGAAGGAAAAGGTCCTATAGTTTCATGGAGAGGAATGGTGACTAAGATAAGGCAGACCTATCTCCCTGATGATTATGAAGTTCAGTTGCATAGGAGAAGACACAATTTGAGGCAAAAAGACATGGATGTTCAAACATATACAGAGGAGTTTCAAAAATTGTGCCTTAGATCAAAAGTGGTTGAAGATGAGAGTATCAAGTTAGCAAGGTATTTGAATGGGCTTAAGTGGTCTATCCAAGAAGACATGAGCTTAGTAAACTTCAAAACAGTCCGCCAATGCTATCAAATGGCTTTGAAGATAGAGGAGAAAGGCAAAAAGAAACAAGAACAAAACCCTAAAAGCAGAGGTAAAGGGAAAGACAGCAGAGGACAAAGAGGAAGTTATAGTGGAAGAAGCTCAAAACCAAGAGCCCAAGGAGAAGTCAGATTTTATGAACAACAAGAAGGAAGCTCTAGTAGAGGTGGTAGAGGAAGAGGTTTCAGTTCCAAAGGAAGAAGTGGTGGACAAGGAAGAGGCAGTTACTTCACTAACATGAAATGTTACCATTGCAACCAATTGGGACACCCGACCTATAGATGTCCAGAGAAAGGTAGCACTTCTCATGGAGGAGATAAGAGAACCAATCTGATTCAAGATGAGACAGCTACAGCAGATAAGCACCCTGAAGTTCCATTGAATTCAGAGGAAGGTGAGAATCTCATGATGAGGAGGACTTTGATCAAAGAACCGGTTAAAGAAGAGCCAAGCCAAAGGAGGTCTTTGTTTAGGATAAAGTGCAAGATGATGAGAAGGAGTGTGTAAAGTCATCATGACTTCGGGTTCTCACCCGACAATATTGTGTCCCGGAGGAGAAAATTGACAAGCTGAAGTTGACAAGGATACCCACAAAATCCTTTGAGTCACATAGCTCAATAAAAGGTCGGCTATGTCTTGGTGAATGAACAAGCATGGGTGGAGTTCTCAATTGGCGATACAAGGGCAAAGTTTTGTGTGATGTATTACCTATGGATTCATGTCTTGCTCCTAGGTAGACCAGCGCTTAATTTGAGCGCCAAAGTTGTGCATGATGGAGCAAAGAACTCACTTATACTTTGAAGAAGACAATGCCAACCTTCAAGATTTAGTCTTTGCTAGAAGACACAAAAGAAGGTCTGCAGAACAAAGGGTTCCTAAAACTACTCACATGGCTGGTGAAAAAGAGTTCTTAAAAGCTTTGGAAGAAGGAGAAGGAGTTGGCTATGCATTGATGATCAAGCCAAGAGAGGAGAGCAAAGAGAAAGCAGCTGAAAAGCAAGAGTTACCTAAGAAGATACATAAATTGTTGCAAACCTATGAAGGTATTGTAAGTAGTGGTCAACCAACAACATTACCTCCTAAAAGAGCCATAAGTCATAGGATAGACTTGATACCAGGAGCTACCCTTCCAAACAAAGCAGCCTACAAGATGACACCTCAACAAAATGAGGAAATAGCTAGGCAGATTCAAGAACTTCTAAACCAAGGTCTCATCAGGAAAAGCATTAGTCCATGTGTAGTACCCACTGTCTTAGCACCTAAAAAGGGAGGAGAATGGAGGCTTTGTACTGATTCCAGGGCAATAAACAAGATAACCATCAGGTATAGGTTTCCCATCCCTAGGATTGAAGATCTCATGGATTGTCTAGGTGAAGCTAGGTACTATACCAAGATAGATTTAAAGAGTGGTTATCACCAAATTAGGATACATGAGGGAGATGAGTGGAAAACAACTTTCAAAACCAATGAGGGTCTCTATGAGTGGCTAGTTATGCCATTTGGCTTGTCTAATGCCCCCTCCACATTCATAAGACTCATGAAGATAGAAATCTCAAAGACTACATTGTAGCAAGTTTGTAGTAGTGTATCTTGATGATATACTAATCTATAGCGAGAACAAGAGAAGAGCACCTCCAACATATTGAGCTGATTTTCAAGAAGCTGGAGAAGCTGATGATCAATCTAGAAAAGTGTGAGTTCGTCAAAACAGAGCTGTTGTACCTTGGATTTGTGCTATCACATGGTAACTTGAAGATGGATAGCAGCAAGGTGGAAGAAATCCTCAATTGGCCTACTCCAAAGATAGCAACATAGGTAAGAAGCTTCCATGGTCTTGCTCAATACTATAGAAAGTTTATAAGACAGTTTAGTACTATTTGTGCTCCTATGTTGGATACCATTAAAGGAGGAATGAAGACTAAGTTTGTATGGAATGAAGCTAACAAAGAGTTTTGAGTTCTTTGTGAAGAAAAGATAGCTACCCAACTTTGTTTGGTGTTACCAAATTTTGAGAAGCTATTCACCATTGAGTGTGATGCAAGCAATGTAGCTAGTAAGGTTGTTCTCGGTCGAAGGGAAGACGGTGGCTTTCATTGAGAGATTAAGTGAAACTAAGAGAAGAAGTATTCTTCTTATGACCTTATGAAATGTATGCATTGGTCAAGCTCTAAGGAAATTAGGCACTACTTGCTTCCCAAAGAATTCATTGTGTATTCAGACAATCAAGCACTCAGCTTTCTGAATTCACAAGAGAAGTTGAGTCACAGGCACATGAAATGGGTGGAGTATTTGCAAGCTTACACCTTCAATATCAAACATAAGAAAGGAAGTCTCAACAAAGAGTGGTTGATGCCTTGAGTAGAAGAAGTCCTCACAATTCAAGAAATTTAGTTGAAAAGCATTGGGATAAGATCCTTCAAAGATCTATATGTAGATGATGAAGACTTTGCGGAGACATTTATAAGGCATGTGCTGAATACAAGAATCATTTCCATAGAAAATATGTTGAATATACTTTGCAAAGTGATCTTTTTTTAAAAGGGAATCAACTATGTGTTCCTAGAGGTTCTATTAGAGAGAACTTGATACAAGAAAAGCATAATGGTGCATTGAGTGGTCATTTTGGGATCACCAAAACTCAGGAACTGGTTCAAAGGTTTTACTATTGGCCAAGGATGAACCTAGATGTCAGGAGGTATGTGGAGAGTTGTGTGGTGTGTCAAAAGGCTAAGGGTACTTCTTCAAATGTAGGCCTATACCAACCACTGCCTATTCCTACTAGGCCATGGGAATGTTTGAGTATGGACTTTGTAGTTGGGTTACCCAAGACAAGGCAAGGTATGGACAGTGTTTATGTGGTTGTAGACAGATTCAGCAATATGGCTCACTTTGTGCCATGCAAAACAACCAATGATGCTAGTCAAATAGCCTCTCTTTTCTTCAAAGAGATAGTAAGGATTCATGGATTACCAATCAGCATTGTATCAGACAGAGATACTAAGTTTATGAGTCATTTTTGGAAGACTCTTTGGCAAAGAATGGGCACCAATTTATCCTTTGGATTTGCATAACATCCCCAAACTGATGGTCAGACCGAAGTTGTGAATAGGACACTTGGAAATCTCTTAAGATACTTGACCAAGGAGTATGGTCAATAGTGGGATCAGATTATTGGGCAAGCTAAATATGCCTATAATGATAATGTCAACAGATCAACAGGGAAGAGTCCCTTTGTAATTGTTTATGGTCTACATCCTAGAGGTGTTTATGAGCTGAGAGAGTTGAAGGATGGAGTCAAGGGAAGTGGATATGCTGATGACTTTGCTTATGCAATGTAGGAGATTCATGAGACAGTCAGAAAAACACTGGCAGAAAACACCATGAAACATAAGATTAAGGTGGATGAGCATAGGAAAGAAGTTCAATTTAATGTTGGTGACCTAGTGAGGGTGCATTTGAACAAGTCTAGACTGCAGAAAGGAGTTCCTCATAAGTTGCAAATGAAGAGGATTGGTCCCTGCCCTATCTTGGAGAAGTATGGAAGTAATGCATTCAAGGTCCAATTACCAGATGATAGTGGACTGTCCCCTATTTTTAATGTTGCAGATCTTGTACACTACAAAGGACCACCAATAAACATGGATCAAACCTTCCATGAAGTTGGTCAAGATGTAGAAGAAATTAAACTGCCTACTGTCACAGTCAAACAAGCTGATCAAATATTGGATACTAGGATCTATAAAAGAACTAGGACCAAGGAGCACAAAGAACATCTGATCCAAAGACATGGACAACCTGAAATTGATGCTGTGTGGATCAAGGAGGCAGAGCTCAAAAAGTTGGGCATTGATCTCAACTTGCTCAATCCAAGGGTGGATTGAAATCCTCTGTTTTGGGGAGGATGGTGCAGGAGCACCTAGGCTGACCTCCACCTTGTTTATCTTCAATTTTGGCTTGTACCTGACCTTAGCCAAGTCAGGATGTTTGTGAGTTTGATTTGGACCTTAGAAGGTCTTGTATTTGTGTGATGAGTTAGTCACTAGGACCTAGGACATCCTAATTTAATCAATGTTGTTACATTTTTCTTTAAATTAGCTTTAGACAACCTATGTTGCAATGTAGGGTAGTAAATGTGTGCTAATCATGTCCTTGTTGTTAGAAGATGCCAAGAGGCAGTTAAGGAAGTTGATGGTTCGAAGCAAGGAGTTGGAGATCCTAAAATGTAGGATGATGGAAAGAGTTACAAGAATGTTGCAAAGTTGCATGGCAACATTGTTAGGTTGCATGCAACTTACTTGTCATTGGGAATCCCTAGAAATCAGGGTAAGTGCTCGATCAACTTCCTTTGAATGTGGGAAAGGCATCAAAATAGGGGTGATGGCTCGTAGAGAGCAATAATATGCATTGTAATTAAGTTTTTGGCTTTGAAGGAATAGAAGAAGACTGCATTTTCTATGTTACCTGTGTGTTCTTGAGAAACAGTGATATAAAAGGCATTGTAAATATAGATTTCTCACTGTTTTTGTGTTCATTGGATAGATTTGAGTAAG
>VDFB02065541.1:0-18468 GCA_007258455.2 Sequoia sempervirens
ATATGCAAAAATTGCTGAGGAGTCATATTCATTTGGTGGCTTCTTTTCCTGTTGCTGCCCTTGAACCAGAATTCGTCCTTGCATGTGCAGCACGCTTTGATAGACAATCCAGAACAATCAAGGATGATGATGGTAACGTAGTTATCAGACTTGATGCTGAAACAATCAATAGAGTTTTCAGAGTACCTGATGCAACTACTTATTCAGAGATTTCATTGAAGAGTGCTCACAGACATTTTGAGCAGAAAAAGAGTGATTGTATTAAACATATCAACTCTAAATGGCTTCTAAAAACACGACCTTGTGCAACCCGTATGCCCAAGTTGTATCGGTCTGATTTTATAGAAGAAATTAACGATATGATCACTCTTCTGAGTAGAATTGCAGGGTTGAAAGTTTCTAATGTGTTTGAAAACTGGATGTATAAGTTCATAGTGGTTGTTAGAAAAGCACAACACCCAATATTCTGGGGAGAAATAATTAGTGACTGTTTGTGTGAACAACTTGCACAGGTTCCTACCACCCTTACCTTCTATATGAATTCATATTTGGTTTATATAGCAGCTTCCTTGAGGCATTTTCCAGGCCTATCTCCTGAAGGTGACAGATCGTTGGTGCCTGTATGGAAATATTATGATCAGCTGACTTTCATTCCAAGTCGAGCGCATTATAGAAGGGTTCAAGATGCCTTCTTTGGTTATTTTATGTGTTTGTTTGATAAAGAGTTGGTAAATAACAGGGTATCTGAGGCAGCTTGGAATAAGGTAAATCAATATGGCTGCTTGTTTCTTCAATTTCCTACATTCACTTATATGAGAGTTGGATGCTTTGAAGACCAACCTTATATGCTTCCAAGATATCCGACTGATAAGATCATTCTGATGGAGCTGGGAAGGCAGTTAATGGCAGTTCATTCACGTCAAGCTATACAACACAAGTTTGGAATTGGTATTTCTTCACATAATCCATTGGTAATTGGCAGGTATTCTTTGACAACCTCTTCAAGAGCCAAAGCAATGGAAACTGAACTTCAGGAGATAACATTGAAGAGATTCCAAGCTAGGGTGGATTTTGATTACAGAAGGATGAAGGATAAAATAAAAAGAGCCTCCTTCACTCATGTTCACCGCATTGAGGACATTTGGGCAGACCTCCGTATAGAGAAGGATATATACAAAATGGATTATTGCAGGCTAACTTTGGAGCAAATTATTGACCTGAATCTGACTTTAATTCCAGAAGGAGTAATTGATGATAAGCAGATTTTGGATCCTGAGTACGAAGAACAGGGAGTTGCTAATGCTCCCATTCCTGCAATTCAATGGTCTCAAAAGGAATCCGTCTCTATCTTTGATAGATTTCAATCAGTCTTGGCGAACACCAACTCTTGGCTCAAAAGCATAGGTGTCAAGACTATCAAAATCAAAATTAGAGCTGAAGATGACCCAGCTGGTCCTAGAGGATTGAAATCAGAAATCAGGGAACAATCAAAAGAAGGAGCTTCCTCTTCAAGTACCAGAATCAAGCTGAAAGTAAGCAGAGCTCCAGAACAACCATTGGATAGGGAAAAACTAAAGGGTAAGGAAGTCAACGAAATGCAGATTCAGGTATTAGATCAGCAAGAAGAAGGCGAGGTTCTTGAGACCTCTACCATTCTAAGTGAGATAACTCCTCACGTTGAAGCTCCAATACCAGAATCAGTCATATCTCCTATGTCCCTTATCGACAGTGATGTTGATTCCTTTTCCACCGTTTTTGTTCCTTCTATTCCACCACAAGAGACTTGTCATCAGTCTTCATCTGTAACGGATACTCCCATGATGAACTTGCCTACTAACTTCAAGAGTATTTTTGATATCAATCCAATCTTTCCAGCCATGTCAGAAATGACTCTTCCAGAAATGGATACATCTGTAACAAGCTTTGATTCTTTCATGGCCAATTCTAGTTGTAATTTGTCTTCTGAGCAAAACATTGTTGCTGTACAAACCGAGGCACCATCTAGGATTTCTGTTGTATCACAAACTGAGCCCATTTCTACAGAGACTGCAGTTGCTATTTCAGATGTGACAACTTTGGATCTTCCTCCATGGTTGAATTCAGTTGCTCCCAAAAGAAAGAAACAAGCAGTGTCTCCTGATATTTTTGATTTCCGAAAATTGAAGAAATCAAGACCGATGGTTGCAAAGAAAGCTAAAACAGTCTCACAGGTTTTTGTTGACAGCAACAGAATGAAATATGCTGAAATTGCAGAGCCCTTAGTTGATAAACCGCATGAAGAAATGCAGGTATCTGACTACAAATTCACAAGAGTCGAATTGGGCAAGCAGACTCATGCCAATATGATGCAGGATGCTCAGAGTTCAGTGACAATTTTAACACAAAGCTATAACGAACTCTTAGCTAAAAAGGAAAATCTCAAAGAAGACAATGCTCAGCTGGTTTCAGTCATTCAAAGGATTACAGGATCATCAGAGGCAGTTGATTCTCTATCTACAGCTCCTCCAAATGAATCAGTTAGACAATTAGAAAGAATTGCGCAAAAGGCTAAAGCAATTGATTCATGGATAACTCAGCTGATTGAGAAAAGTATTCCAATGATTGAGAAGACGTTGCAAGTTCTCAAGAATGTTAGAATAGCAAAGATAAAGCTGAATCAAACTTTGGAAGTCTTCAAGCAGAGTTTGGAATCACTTGAGAAGGATCTAAAAATCTGGCATGAGATAGATCAAGTTAAGTTACAAATTCTATGCAGCAATTCAATCTTGCCAAACAGAGAGAAGTACATAGAATTTGAAGAACTTATGACAAATAGATCATTGGTCATTCAAGATCTTATCAAAGATATCCAAGCCACTTTAGAAATGAATGATGAAGTTCAGCAGGATATTCTTTCAAGTTTTGAGAAGATCTCATGTACGGTTTTAAATCAAGAAGATGAATTACTTGAAGCTGATTCAGTTACTTCAGAAATGGCAGCCAGTCTTCGTCAACAAATGGAATCAGAGCAGTTTTCTATGGATTCGATTCAAAAGCTTGTCAATCATCAAACAATCCTTGAGAAAATGCAAACTAGTTATGAAGAGCATAGATTGGCAACTATCAGATACTTTGATGCAATTTTGAAGACAGTTGCAGTGGCCAAGAACACGTTGGGTCCAGATCCAAATGAGTTGCAGACCATCATCAGCAAATTCTTATCTTTCAAAGATAGGAATGAAACTGATTAAAGTTTTAGATTGTTTTATGTAATTTTACTTTCGACAATATATATGTAAAAACAAATTTTGCAATTGCAAGTGTTATTTCCTTGCAATTTTCGAAAATGTAATTACATGTAAAATCTTACAAAACAAATCACAATTTGGATTGTAATTTTGAATAAGTCAATCGCAATTAGTTATCGGTTGAGAGATTTTCTCAAGTTTGTTGAGATCCTCCCACCTTTTTCTCCAGACCCTCCTCCTATAAATACTTGAGGGGTCTATTGTAATCTTTATCTTTTTAGCAAGCAAGAAAACTCTGCAGAATTTTGTACTCATAAAGTCTTTGAGCTTTATAGTGGAATATTGTGAATTTTCAAGTGATATCAAGAAGCTGGAATTTCAGACTTTGAGCTGAATCCTTGTTTTATTATATTGTGATTACTTGAGAATTGTTGAAGATTGCTGAAAAGAGATTCGATTTAAATATTTGCAGACTTTGTGCTGTAAATGTGAGAATTGAATTCATAGTTAGTGTTAGAAATTGAGAATAATTGCAAGTCTTTGTGCTAGTATTAACTCTCATCTAGAATAGTTAATAGATACTTCATAGTTACAGATTTTACGCTGTTTTATGTTGTATATTTCCATAAAGTAATCGTTCTGAAAAAAGGTTGATAGGATTTCATTCTTCAAGACTTTGTGCTTATTGAATTATTTTCCCGTCCCGGAGGAAATAACGGAAGTCTTTGCGCTTTCAGAAAACTTTATCTCCTCTTTCTTTATTCCATTGTATAGTTACCGTACTAAAGTTTTATCAACGTATACTGTTTCTTTTCTTTGAAGAGAAGAGAATATAATCTTTCCTGAAATAAGAGGAACGATTGCTGTCCTATCCATTTAGTTTTATTTAGTTAAAGGGGGAGCCTTCCCTTAATTAGGAGAGTTCAAACTCACGTGCTGTGGTTGAAATCTCAATTTTGTACGCTTTCACGAGAATACAAAATTTCCAACCAACAATGCCAGCACAGCAGGAGCAGCAGAAGGGTGAGTACCACCCAGACATTCAGATATTGAGGACTAAACACTCCAAAATGTTTAGTGACATTCCACCTGGTAGACCTCCAGATAGAGGCACTGAGCATATCATTGAGTTGGAGGAGGGCGCAAAGCCCGTTATGATCACACCCTACAGACATCCGAAACGACTCAAGGATGAGATAGAGAAGACCATCAATGAGTTATTGGCTATGGGACACATTAGACCTAGCAAGTCACCTTTTGCTTCATCGGTTGTATTGGTGAAGAAAAAGGATGGATCACTTCGGATGTGCATAGATTACCGCCAGCTCAACAAGAGGACAATTAAGAACAGGTACTCGATACCACGCATTGATGAGCTGATTGATGAGTTGCACGGTGCTATCTTTTTTACGAAGATTGATTTGAGATCCGGGTACCACCAGATTCAGATGAGGGAGCAGGACATTGAGAAAACCGCTTTCAGGTGCCATTGCGGTCACTTCGAGTTCTTGGTTATGCCTTTCGGTCTAACCAATGCACCTGCCACCTTTCAGGCTACTATGAACAGGGTCTTCAGTTCTTAGCTGCGGAGATTTGTATTGGTCTTCTTCGACGACATTCTGGTATACAGCAGGTCATGGGAGGAGCATTTAGCTCACTTAGACATAGTTTTGGGTATCTTGGCTAAGGAGTCCTTTTACGCCAAAGAATCCAAGTGTGAGCTAGGTATGGAGGAGTTGTATCTGGGGCACATCATCAGTGCCAAGGGAGTTAGTATGGATCCTGAAAAGATCCGGTCTATAGTGGAGTGGCCAGTACCAAAGAACCTTATGCAGCTCAGAGGATTCATTGGGTTGTGTGCTTTTTACAGGAGATTTGTTAGTGGGTTCTCACGTCACGCCGCACCCCTTACTGATTTGACAAAGAAAGGGGCTTTTACTTGGTCACCACAGGCGCAGGAGTGCTTTGACAGGTTTAAGGTGATCATGACTTCATGTCCAGTGCTAGCATTGCCTGACTTTACGAAGTCATTTGATTTATTTTGCGATGCTTCAGGAGAGGGCATTGGTGCCATTTTGATGCAGGAGAGACACCCTATTGCTTTTGAGAGCAGGAAGCTTAGGGGTCCTGAGAGGTTTTACAGCATTTACGACAAGGAGATGTTAGCCATTATGCATGCTTTGGCTAAGTTCAGGCAATACTTGGTAGGCAGCGAATTCAGTGTCCGTACAGACCACAATAGCCTGAAACACTTCCTTGGATAGCGAGACCTAAATGAGAGGCAACAAAAATGGGTCAGCAAACTGCAGTCGTATGACTTTGACACCACCTTCATTAAGGGAAAGCAGAATGTTGTAGCTGACGCCTTGTCTCATAGACCTCAGTTGAATGCCATGGCACAGATCTCAGAGGATTGGAGGCATCGGATTATTGCAGAGTATGCTAAGAACCCATGGGCTTCTAGCATTGTTAGCGAGGATAAACGGGGATAGTAGGTACACCATTGTAGATGACTTGATCATTTACAAAGGGCGGATTTTTCTGGTTCCTGGTTCTGAGTTGAGAGCTACAGTTTTGAGAGCCTTTCACGATCTTCCTATGGCGGGCCATCCCGGCTACTTCAAAACATATAAGCTGGTTTGGGAGCGGTTTACTTGGAAAGGGCTGAAAACTGATGTTCTACAGTATGTGCAAGAGTGTTCTGTTTGCCAGCAGAACAAGCAGGAACACACATATCTGCTTTGGGTTGCTAATTACTTCGATACGGCGAAATTAAGTGTTTATCGATGGACTTTATCACCGGGTTTGCGAAAGCCCAAAGGTAAAAGATTGCATCGTGGTGGTTGATCGGTTGACTAAATATGCACTTCTTCCGTTCATTACATTCACAACGCCAGCGGTGCGAGCTCTCTTCTTGAGGAAATTATTAGGTTACATGGGTTGCCGCACTGGGGCCCGATAGTCAACGATAGAGAGCGATCGATTCATGAGCAACTTTTGGCAGGAGTTGTTCAGGCTATGTGGGGCCGAACTGACACCGAGTACCAGCTACCATCCACAGACAGATGGGCAAACAGAGATTGTCAATAAGTGGGTGGAAGGTTACTTGCGCAATTACATAGGCGGACGAGAGAGCTTGGGTGAAGGTGGATGATATACCTCGCAGAAGTAATTTTATAACTCTACTCACCACATGGCCCGATCTGATTGTACCTTCATGGCATTGTATGGGTATGAAGCCCAACCTTTGGATTTGATATTGAGTGATAGCCCGAGTGCGAGTCGCGAGGGATATGATCTTTTGGTCGGCCCGAGGGACATTTTTGAGGTCTCGAGGAGACAATATCTAGTGGGCACGATCAAACAATATCGTCGGAAGAGGAGTTGGCCCGTTCCTTGGTAGTTGATATGGGTGTATATATGTTGTAGCATTATGGTGAGTCTACTCTGCCCGGAAGAGTGGAGTGCGAGAAGTTGAAACCTCGTTACCTATGGTCCATTTACGTGTTGTCGGGCAGCTGAAGCGAGGTTGCTTATGAGTTGGACTTACCGTGAATGCCGAGGGTTCCACAGCGTGTTTCGCATTTCGCTGAAAGAAGGCATTGGGTCAGCATGCGTACCTCCAGGTTCGCCCACCTTGATGATGAAGGGAAATTGATACTAGTACACAGGAATACATCAGCGAGATGAGAGAGAACGCACCGGGCGGGTGATCGAGGAATATCGATCAAGTGGAGAGATTTGCGGTTGGGATGCTACATGGGAGTCCAGAGGGGAGATTTTACATCGAGTTGAGATTGCTTGAGGACAAGCAATTTCAGGGAGGGCGGACTGTGATGTCCCCTGCCTAGTCAGCACAGCTGGATTTGAGGTTAGCCTATCATCTTGGTCCTCGTAGGCTGATAGATATGTGTAGAGGATCAATTGAGGCAGTTACCCGGTGTTCAGGAGCTTCATTCTTTCAGTTGATTCAGGTTGGGCCTTCGTAGAGTCGTTCAGAGAGGTTTTTCAGATACTTACTATTTTTAGTAAGTCAGACAGACGGAAGCTACTATTTTTGGTAGGGCACCTGGTTCAGCTGGTCAGCTCAGATTCGACCTAGTGCATCAGTTTGTTGGTCAGATGGAAAAATAACGGAGTATTTAATGATTTATTAAATAATTAATATTTTGACTTTATATTATAAAGTCACTTTATTAATGTATTTAAATATTATGATAATGGCCTATTATAAAGTATTTTAATACTTTATAATAAAGTGGCATAATTGATATAATGAATAAGTATTTATTCATTAATGATGGGGGCACCAATTATTAAAGATTTTTCCTAAGTACAAATAGGCGAATTTAATCAATTATTTAAATGATTATTAAAAAGAGAGTTTGGTCGAATTTCTCAAGAGGGGTATATATTGACTGCCAAGACAAATCGAACTCTTATGTCATGATTATTCAATTTGTCTTATTTTGCTCTGAGCATTGAAGTTTGCAAAACCTAGGGTTTCAGTAGATGTTTGATTTTGAAGAACGATACCTCTTCAAGATCTGGCATACTGAGGCTGTGGAATACCAGTTGAAGATTGCCAAACTCGGTGACTTCATACAGAGGTTGCAGTTGAGCTTATTGATTCGATTCAGGCAGAGTTTTGCAGAGTTTACTCATTAGTGGTTTGAGGCGACTTAACAGAGATTATATTGCAGAGATCTGGCACTTCATTTATTGTAGCTGTACCATATTGATTGCTGTTGCTGGGCCGTATTGTTTGTACCAGCAAAAGCCGTACATTTCATCCTAGAGAAATACGCCTTAAGTTATTATCTTCTGTTGATTGGATCTGGTGCGCCTAGGGTATCTGGAGCTTCTGCATCACTTTCAGAGTCTGGAGATTAATCTTTTCATTCAGCCGTACCATTCTTCTTTGTTTTCTGGCGCCTGCAAATCTACAGGTTCTTTTCAAATAAAATATTGTTTTATCTCTTTGTAATCGATTTCATTTATCATTTGAGTTCTGGAAATGAATATATGTATGCGCCTTCATCTGGAGATCAATATTGATGTGTAGTTATTATTTATTTATTTTTTATGAATTTTAAAAGCCTTCTAGAGCAAAATCGCAATTTACTGTTTATTGCAAAAACCCATCAAAAACACAAAAAAATACAAAACAGACAAAAATCTTCGTTTCCAGTTAAGGGTTTGGGCTGAGAGACACCTAGTCTCTTACATGGAGCAATATAATATTCAATTAAAATCACCTTTTCCCTCATACTTTGGCGTCCACCTGTAAGAAGCCTTGCCGAATCTGGCCTAAATTGTTTGATTTTGATGCACAGGAATTTTGACAAACACTTGTCTTGCAAACCTTCCAACTGTTGTTTGTAGCTTTTGTTTGTATTTTTAATGCATAAGATATCATGAACTTGAAAGACTGAAATGAAAGAGAAAGCAATGCAATATATATTTTCTGACTTTTCAAGACTCATGTATGACTGAAAATGCAAGTAACCAACAGAGACATAATGACAAACAATTGTCATGCATTCCAAAAACTCCTATTGCAGCTTCAAGACTAATTGCAATATTGCCAATGTTTTACAATGATAAAATGACAATGCCAACATCAATTCTCATAGTTTGATACAATGCAAGCTTCAGTTATTCTGACCATTTGAAATATGAAAACAAACTGTTGTATAATAGTGACCCAACCAACAACTAAAAGAAATGCAGATGTAAATAAAATGCTATATAATAAATTGTGGAACCTAGATCGATGTCAAAGATGAAATAGACCAGCAATGCCAATGATTAAAGACACCTTTGAATACTTCCACAACTGCTTATTCTGCTGCTTAGAATAGCTACGCCAAAGATCCAGCATGAATCGAATTTATCTCAACTAGCAAACTCCAAGTTGAGCTATCTATGATGTTAATTGCTGCGCCTGGAAGAAACTTATCAAACCGTGTCTTCTCCAGTCATTAAGACGTCTTGCCAATGACCGATTTACTATGCCCAAACTTCTAAAATGTGTTTGAGACGACTCTCTAATTGCCTTAAAAGGTTGCACCCAGAATTATCTGCCACGAAGTTCACAGTAAAAATAATAAAGATCAAAAGACACCAATGATTCGATTCTTCCTAAAATCGGAATAATCAAGATGTCCAACTGCTGCACCAGAGATGCTTAGAGAAATCACAACTTGTCCTTCAAATATCATACAATCTTCATTAATGGACTCGATATGTCCTGATTGATAAAGATGCAATTATTTTTTTAAATCAAACCCCTCAAGAAAACAGCTGAAACTCAAATATAAAGAACTTGAACCAATTTGATTTCCAGCGATTAATGTCCACCACCAAGAATAGATCGACTTGCTATTATGACTGCAAAATAACCTCTAATTCTGTCAAGATCAAATTTCTTTTAGAACTGAAATTGATTTTCATCAACCCTGCAATTATCTCCTTCAATAAAATCGAATCTCTATACTAAATAATATCTCACAATAGATGCTTTGGAAATAGTTACAAGATAGGAAAAATGAGCGAGAAGGCGCGCGGAAGGCGATACTACAAAATCCATCGCCAGTCCTTTTCGGCTATCCCTGTGTTTGCCACGAAGGCAAACAAAATAGCACTTGGGGGCTTCTCCAACGAAGTAGGGCAAGATCGAACAAATGTCATCACAGAAGATCGGTTCGGCAAGAAACAAAACCAGGGCAGAAGACACACGGACTTTCAGAAGCAAAATAGAGCCATAGGAGGGATAGGATGCAAGAGGTCTCTGGGCCAAAACAACTCCAGCACAACTCAGAGGAATGGGAGGCCTGGGAAAGATCGGTCTCAACTCCAGCCTGAGAGATCGAAAGCAGGGCCCAGGAAAGCAAAAACCTGTAAAGTTGTTGTATTGAAAACTAAGGTAATGGCGCCGACCTGGGAACACTTGCAAAGATGTGCCTTTTTTGCCAAATGGTGTGGAGAAGGATGTCCAACAGGAAGGATTGCAGACTGGTGGATAGGCATGTTCAGAGGTAGGGTTAACATCAGCTCGCTTGAACATGGTTTCTTTATTATTGAATGCATAGATGAGTTCGTGAAGAGAGAGATTTTGTATGGAAAGCCATTATTTTTTGAAGGGTATACGTTTTACCTCACGGATTGGGAAGCAAATTTTGATCCGAGCAAACATAGCTTCAGAACAGTGCCCAGATGGATCAATTTAAGGAATCTCCCAATTGAATACTGGAACATGGACGCCCTAAGCAAGATTGGGGAGGAATGGGGAACATTCATTGGGGTAGACGAAGATTTCCTATCCGGCAGGATAGAGGCGGAGGCGAAGATATGTGTCTCCCTCGATAAGGATACAAAAATCCTAGAAAATCTGGAAATCATAACGGAGAAAGGCAGATGGCTTCAGAAAGGGGAAATCTCCATAGTGCAACCAGAGGGCAAGTGTGTGTTGGGGCCAGGATAAAAGACGTCCTACTCAAGAGTAGGGGATGAGGACTCAAGTAATCTTAAAAATCCTAACCAAGGTTCAAAACAGGGTATTGAAAAAACCAAACCATTGGACAACACAGAGTTGAAAGGGAAATGGGTGGAAACAACACCACTGGTTCCCACGCTCTAATGGACTGCCCTAAAAAGAGGAAACTGGGTGTCAGAGAACTCCAAGACAAGCAAGATGTCTAGACAACAAGTCTGCTGCCAAAAGACAACCTGGAGAAAGCGAAACAAGGAGGGGAGCTTATTAAGCTGTTGAAAGAAGCATCAGACTTGCAAAGAGACATCAGACTGCAACTGAAGGAAATAACGAATGGAGATGATTCTCAAGCAGTCGAGGGGCAGGAAAAGGTTGATTTGGAAATAATGGTCCCAAGACAGGGGCAAAACTCTTTTGGTTTAAGCCTTGAGGATGGGGAGATTTTGGAGCAAGTGGCCATGAATCCGCTTGACCTCAATGATATGGCCTTCCAGGCAACGGTGGAAGAAAACAAGACAGGTCAGAGTGCAGAGGTGTTCTTGGCTATAGAGTACATTAGCAAGTCCACAAGGGAGTTAAAAGACCAAAAATGAAAGTGAAGGTTCTGATCTAGAGCCTAGCCTAGGTGTGAATCTAGAAAAGAATGCTACTCTGCAGGAGCAATTCGTAGGAGTAAAGGAGGCAAAGAAGAATGAAAATGTAGCCTCAGGAATAGCACAAAGGAAGGAAAAAGTAGGAGAACAGATAGAAGGGGTAAGGATGGGCTCTGATGATATGAACGTAGAGGAGGAGGAGCTCTCAAAGGTAGATATAATCTGTGATCTCCTTGGGATCTCAGGGGGGGCTGCAAGGAACTTCAAAGCTGGGGCAACTTCAACCACAAAAAAGGAGGAAAAAAGACAAGCTCTCCTCCAAGAAATATTGGAAGAGGGTGAGATGGAGAACCAGGAAAATGAGCTCCTATTCACAGCGAATATATCTTCCCTAGAGGAGCAAGACAAGCTAGGCATCCAACAAATCCCCTCAACCAAAACGAAACCTGATTTCGGGAAGAGCTCAAGCAAGAAAGTCGGAAGGAAATCACTAACTAAGCTAAGGATTAAGGATGGTGAAGTTGAAGGGCAGCTTAAGATAACATCTCTATTGGAAGCAGGGAAGGGAATCCCCCTTCCCAAGGAGCCATGATGCTCCTATCATGGAATGTTAGGGGCCTTAATGCCCCTAACAAAAGACGCTTGGTCAAGCGGAGGGTTGGCTTGACCAAGGCTGAAATAGTTTTAATCCAAGAAACTAAACTGGGCAAAGGAGAGGTGGAGGCTTTCATTAAAAGCTTCAAGAATTGGAACGTGGAGGCAGTCCAATTGGTCGGTGCCTCAGGAGGGTTGGCAATCACTTGGAACTCAACTTTGGTGAATTTTGAGGTGTTGGGGGCAGGAAGTCACTGGATTGGAGGTATTATTAAGAGCCTGGTCTCCAACATGCAGTTCCTATTGACTAATGTATATGGACCAAACTCCTGCCTCAACAAAAGAGTGCTTTGGGTAGAATTGGACACTTTCATGGCAGTAAATGCATTCCCTCACAAAATTATAGGAGGTGACTTTAATGCTATCCTACGTAGCCAAGACAAGAAAGGGGGTTTACTCAGACCGAGGCAGTCACAAAAAGACTTCAGTGACTGGGTCATAAGAAACAATTTGTTCGAGATTGAACTTGGAGGCAAGGCTTTCACCTGGAACAATAGATGATCTGGCTTCAGCAACATAGCTGCAAAGTTGGACAGATATTTCTTTGCGGGAGACATAACAACCTTTCCTTATTCCATGGATGGCACCATCCTTCCTTGTTTTGGGTCGGATCATTATCCCATCAGACTAGCCATCAATGGGGATGAGAAACCAGCAAGGTCTCCATTTAAATTCGAGAAGATGTGGACCAAGGATGAGAACTTTTTGAGCCTGATACAAACTTGGTGGAATGAAGAGTAGTTTGAAGGGTAGAAGTTGTTTTGTTTTGTCTCAAAGCTAAAACATGTAAAGAGCAGACTGCTGGCATGGAATAAGGAACACTTTAAGAACATCTTTCAAAGTAAAATCAGAATTGAAAAAGAGCTGAGCGCACTCAATGAGGAAGTCATTAAAAGTGGCATGACACAGGAATGCTTTCTTAAAGAAAAAGACTTGATGGCGGATTATGAAGATGTGTTAACGAAAGAAGAAATATTCTGGAAGCAAAAATCTAGAGAAAACTGGATTGATGTAGGGGATAGGAACATGAAATATTTCCATAGCATCACAAAACAGCGGAGAGTCATAAACAGCATCTCAAGATTGGAGAATGTTAATGGCCTTCCAATAGAGAATCCCAAGGAAAGCAGGGATAAGCTAGTAAATTTTTACCAGGCTCTATTAAATAATTGGGAGGGCTCAAACCTTTCGGTCCAACAATGTCTTTTGCAGCATATTCCCCACATTATCAGTGAAGGGCAGAACAAGGCTCTCAATGCTAGGCTCACCCAAGCAGAAGTTGAAACAACACTCAAGCAACTCCACCCGGATAAGGCTCCAGGCCCAGACGGTTTTCCCGCTGGTTTTTTTCAGATTTGTTGGACTATCTTTGGAACAGAATTAATAGAAGCTCTTGAAGCAGCCAGAAATTCAAGGAGGTTGCTTAGAGAAGTGAACAACACTTTCATCGTTCTCATCCCCAAAAAGGAGAAGGCTACGAAATTGGAGGACTTTAGGAAAATTTCCCTATGCAACACCCTCTACAAGATCTTGTCTAAGGTACTGGCAAATAGGCTTAAAACATTGTTACCCAGCATTATCTCGGAAGAACAAACTGGATTCGTTCCTGGGAGATCAATCCTAGACAGAGTCATCATAGCCCAAGAAGTGATACATACCTCGCAGAATACCAGTGAGGTTGGGATGTTGATTAAACTGGATATTCGGAAAGCCTATGACAAGGTTGATTGGCGTTTCTTGTGTAAGGTTTTGGAAGCTTTTGGATTCAATAGACAATGGGTTAATTGGATTTTTGAGTGCATTTCGGGCCCCAAGTATTCTATTCTGGTTAATGGTTCACCAGAAGGATTTTTTGATGCCAAGAGGGTTGAGGCAGAGAGATCCAATCTCCCCTTTCTTATACATTCTAATGGCAGAAGCAATAGGGAGGGCTCTCAAGAGCATACAATCTGTTAGGCACCTAGTTGGAATAACAGTTGCAAGGAACATTTGTGTCACTCACCAACAGTTTGCAGACGACACCATGCTCTTTGGAGCTGCCAAGAGGAAAGAAGCCCGACAATTCCTAAAAGTGCTTTCAATGTATGCCAAGGCCTCGGGTCAAGAAGTCAATCATGATAAATCAGAGGTATTCTTCTTTTCGACTCCCCCAAGGGATGAAATGGAAATACTGAACATCTTGAAATTCAAAAAAGGAAATCTGCCATGCTCTTATCTTGGTCTGCCTATTGATATAGGGCTGAGAAACTCCAAATTATGTGACCCCCTAAATGATAGATTGGATAAAAGAATGAAATCTTGGAAAGGACGTTGGCTTTCTTGGGCTGGGAGGTTAGTAATGTTAAAAACAGTGGTTTCACATCTGGAGCAAACACAAACACCATTCATAAGATGAGAAGATTCTTTTGGCAAGGCTTGGTTGAAAAGCACATAATGGATCTCATTTCTTGGGAGAAGATATGCAAACCCAAAGAACATGGTGGGGTCGGACTTAGGGATCAAAGTTGGAAAAATAAAGCACTTGGCGCTGTTGTGACCTTTTTCACACATCGCCCCATACAAAATGGGGACCCATGAATTTTTGCTCCGTACTGGTCTTTTGGCTTTTTCTTTCTCTCTCGTTCTGCTTCTTTTCTGCTTTCTGCTCTCCGGGACACTCCCGTCTGCGAGCTTGAACGTAAAATTTGACCAAGTGCTGAAATTAGGGTTTCACATCTTTAGGTCACTTTGAAGTCAAATTGAGTTGGTTAGTCAGCTTTTGAGCCTAGTAGTGCTAATACCATGCTTTCAGCAAGCAACCCCTAAATTTTCACTAAGTTCTGCCAACTTTCTATTTTTAGTAAGTGTCAGTTCGGGGTTGATTTTCTTAAGATTTTCACATTCTGAGCACTTCAAGTTCACTTTTGGCAAAATTTGAGCAAAAACGGACGACTTGCTATTTTTAGCAGTCCAGCTTCCAGAGCAAATTCCAGGGTCTTCATGTTACATTCTCTGATGCATGTCCGGAGATTCCTTCTGGGTTTTTTGAGACCTTCGCGGTGATATGACATGCAAAGCATGACGATGACTTTCAGCACTCAGCCTTCGGAGGCCGATATTAGGGTTTGCATGCAGAATTTTTCAGCGCATGTCGGCATTTTCTTTCTGGGTTTTCCAAGAGCTTCGCGATGGTATAACATGCAAATTATAGCAAACCGCGCGAAGCTTACTGTACCTTCGGTGCACATGTTAGGTACTACAGGTTTTTCTGGGTTTTTCAAGATTTTTCAGGCAGTGTAACATGCAAAATCATCCAGCAGCCGGTTGGTCACTTTTTCAGCCACTTTCTATTTTTAGCAGGTACCACTTGGGCAGCCGTTCAGCACTTCGGAACTGCAAACTGATCGTCATGCAACTGAAACGGGGTCAAACGGAGCTCATCTGAGGAGCATGCACAAAATTAGGGTTTCGAGCTTGAAAGCTAAAAACGAGGAGTCAGATGACAAAGTGCCCTAAAACGAAAGTATCCATTACGATCAGTATCCTTCAGGAGGTCTGCTAGCAAAATTTGATGGCAATCCGAAAACTTGCTATTTTTAGTAAGGTATTCTAGGCGCAGGCTATAAATAGAAAGTTGATCTCGACTTCAGCACAAACGGGCAAATTCACCAACAACGGGCGCACTATCCAAATTTCAAAACAAACAGAGCAAAGGAAGCCTCAAAAACGAACACTTACTATAGATAGTAAGTCACTTCAGAAGCAGCTGTAAATGGCAGGTTGACACCAGATCTCAACGGGTACAGGACAAACCTGTGATAAGTAATCCGTGGCGCGAATTTCAAGACAAACGGAGTTACAGAGAATGAAGAATCAAATAATTGCTATTTTTAGCAGGTCAATTAGGGTTTCCTAAAATCAAGGGCAGAACACAACAGTCAAGCACAAACAGTATCCAGTTACGATCACCAAGCATCAGGCGATCAACACATGAAATTTGAAGACTTTCTGGGAAGTTTCTATTTTTAGCAGGTTGCTAAAAATAGCAGGTACAAACAGGAATTGGGCATCGACAGTGCCAGCAGTTCGAAATTCGGAGCAGGGCGAAAATCGGGCTTTCTAGAGTCAGAATTCAATCAACGGCGCAAAATTTGAGGAACTTTCTGAAAATAGCAACTCAGGGCAAGTTAGGGTTGACATAGAAAAATCAACTTAAATCTGGCAGAGGGTGCAAAATTTGTTGAATTGGATAAAATTTTCAGGTCCACTATCGAAATTCACCTTGAGAAGCTGAACAGAGGCAGAAAATTCACTAAGTCTGGAAAATTGGAAGTAGCCTAGTCAAAATGCGCCTGAGGTCAACTTAAAGGTTGCTAAGTGTTAAATTAGAAGTTCACCCATGCATATGCGCCTAGGGTGTTGAAACTAAATGTTAACCCTGCCATTTGCGCCTGAGATTGGAAGATGCACATATGGAATGCGCCTTACTTTGAAGAAGGTTAACAAAAAAGTTTCTAAGGCATTAAATTAAAAGTTCACCATGCCATATGCGCCCAAGGCATAAAATGGAAGCTCATGGGCCGATTTGCACCCCTCTTCAAAATGAAAGCTCCACATGATGAATGCGCCTTGGGCAAGAAAGAGCTCGAAAATATTCTAAGGCATTAAACTAAAAGTTGCCAGTATCAAATGCGCTTGGGGAGGAAATACCATGAAGAAATTTTCTAAGTGAGAAAAATGAAAGTAGAGGAAGTCATATGCGCCCAAGAGGTTGAGGAGGCAAGAAACTAAATGTTGACCCTTCTCAATGCGCCCATGACATGATTGAAAGCTGGAAGGTTCAAATGCGCCTAGAGAAAGATTGACTTTAGGCTTGACTTGATATTTGCGCTTGGAGGTGATAAACTCAAAGCTACCCACTCCAAATGCGCCCCCAACAGGAAATGCAAGACATCAAATGCGCCTGTGGTATGAACAAAATGTTAACCCTGCCATTTGCGCCTGAGATTGGAAGATGCACATATGGAATGCGCCTTCAGTTTGAAACCATGAGAAATCTTTCTAAGGAAAGCTGAACGTTGGTAAGGTGATATGCGCCTCAAATTGAAAGCACAATGTAAGATTTGCGATTGAAACTGGAAGCTCAAGCCTCCAAACGCGCCCACCAAGTTAAAGAGGGTAAATTGGAAAATTCGCCTAAGTGCTGGAATTGAAAGTATCACCCTCCATATGCGCCCAGAGTAGACTAAAAGCTCAGCTTGTTATTTGCGCCCATGATGAAAATGGAAGTGAGCATGGCTATTTGCGCCTCAACATTCACATAGTAATTTGCGCCCCTCTCTGGAAATATTGAATGATGAAATTAAAAATTAAAAATTAAAAGCTTGGTCTCTCATTAGCGCCCAATCCAAGTTGAAAGCCCCAGATGCTAAATGCGCCCTCAGCATTAAAGTTTGACATGTGATTTACGCTCAAGATCAAAATGATTTAAAATCAAAATATGAAGGAACAAGTGTGAAGTACACCTAAAGAGAGGAATTAGTTAAAAAAATAAACCAAGTGTCAAAATTAAAAGCTTATTATATAATATGCGCCCACCTTTGACAGGAAAAGTTGAGTTTTAAATTTTAATAGGGCGTTTGGAGTGGAAAATCAAAATAAATTAATAAGGCGTTGGGGATGAAGAATAATTTCTCCAGGCACTCAATTTTAAATTTGCCTAAAGATGGAGAAATTAATTAAATTAATTAATCTAATTATTTTCCTAAGTTTAAATTAAAATTCCCCCTTTCGATTTTGACCCATGAAATTTTAAAATTCGGATGATTTTAACACGGGGAATTTATTTTGGAGTCAATTACGGATGGAAAATAAAATTATGCCTAGCCAGTTTTGACGGTTGATATCGAATATTTAAGTGCGTTGAAGAAATAAATTAAAATGGCTTTTAAATTAAATTTTAATAAATTAAAAATGCCATTTTAAATATGCAGTTAAGATTACTTCAAATCGGGGTGAAATTGATTTTTCGAAATTACTGAAGGTGACTGGCAGTCGGCAGGAAATTTTAAATTTAAATCGAGGAAAGAATCTCCCTGAATAGCAAATTGTCACAACAACTGCCAGACGACTGGAATATTCCCTTTTAATTTTAGCAAATGCGTCAGTCATAATGAAGGGAATAAAAGGCATCTGCTAAAATTAGCACCGGTTTTTGGCTATAAAACTCTGAGGATTTTCATTCTCATCTCACAAGATTCGAAGTTGAAATCTATGCTGGTGAATTGAGTTGTGAGATTTAATTTGAGAGTTGCTGAAAGAGTGAGGTGTTAAGTTCGATTTTTGCAAGAGATTGAAGTTGCTGAAAGTTGATTTCTTGAAGTTGCTGAGATTCAGAGTTGCGAAGTGCTACGATTCAAAATAAAGTTTGAAGGGTTAAGCATTTTTATTTCTTCACGTTGCTGAGGTAAGTATTCGAAGTGCTGAGGCTTTATATTTTTGCTGAATGTTGAAATGTTTT
>VDFB02065542.1:0-27078 GCA_007258455.2 Sequoia sempervirens
AAGTGTGTTTTTTTTATCTCCTAGATTGCATGAATCGCCAGGAGAGAGAATACACAACGCCTTTGCCTCACACTCACATGGGGTTCATTTTAATTCCAAATCCAAATGTGTGGGTGATTATACAAAATGCCAAAATATATTTTTTATTCTCAAAATCACCAAGTGGTGCAAGAGAAGAGCATACACACCTTGAAGAAAAATGAAAACCACAAGATAATGAAAACACTTGTTCTTTTTAACCCTAAAAGAAAAACTTGAAAAGACACTTGATGCAAAGGTTAATTTTAGACCAATAAGTCAATATGCATGTTCCTCTTAACCAATAAGTGAGATGAAAAGTAAGGTAGATTTAAGCCCAATGATGTGTGAATGCAAGTTTAATTTTTATCCAATGAGTGAATGAAAATAAGAAAAGATAGATTGATTATCAATGTTTAAGTTCAATGTCTCCTTTCCATTTATACCACATGCTAGAAATCAACTATCAGTAACCAAAAACCCCTAAGCTATTAAAGACCTAAACTGGAAATTTTGAATGAAACTATAAATTGTAAATGAAGAGGAAATTGTGTCACAGGAAATCACAATTGCGGCTCAATACCAGAGGCGGTTGTGTCACAATGACTATGACTGCATTGTCTTAAATTGCAACTACATCATAGAATATATGAGTGTGGTGTTTGTTGATAGAATTTGTGATGAATATATCGTGATTGAGTCGCACAAATCTGGGTGGTGAAAGAGTGCCTTTGGAAAAATGTTATCAATCAAGGTTGTTGTTGAGTAGGCTCTAGGTGTTTTGAGTCAATATGCATTAAAAAAGGTCATTGAGACATTTTAATATTGTAATGAGTCATGCTTGAGTGGTCATTACATGTTTGGGAGGTCTAAGTTGCATAATCTTGCTAAATAATGCAAAAGTTGTCATATTGTGGAAAAATGCAAACTTGCAAAAAAAGTTGGAAAAAAGGTAGATTTGTGGAATGCCAATGGTTAAGTAATTCAAAAGGTAGTTGTGTAGATTAGGTTAGTTGGTCTTTGGAGGTAAAATATCATATATAGGATGGAAAGCATCGATGTATGGTTGATTTTGAAGAATTGAAGTAAAACAAATAAAGATAACTCTACTTTTCCTACAAAATTCCTGGTAAATCACTATTTGCAGACCCTATACAGTCTCGTACAGTAGGTTTTTTTCCAAAAATCTTGTGGAATTGCTCAAGGCATTTGTTAACTTTAAAGTTCCTTTGGTTTGAAGATTTAATATTGATCTTGGTGTGAGTTTGAAGCAATTTTTTTGTAACTTCCTGTGAGTACCCTATTTGTAGGGTTTTGTTAATTTCAATATGAAAAATTCCCCATTCCACCTTTTGTGAAGACTATATCTCAGTGGATTGGGTATAATTAATTAGTTTTACATGTGTTCAAGATTCTTGGGTGCAGGGAAGGTCAAATAAAGTGTTGGGAATAATGCCCTAGAAGAGTAAAGTGAGTTTTCCCTATGAAATTGTGAGATTAGAGCATGGTAATGCATGAAATTGGTTGGGGAAACACTATTTGATGTTATTTTGAGTATGTTCTAGGATAATAGAAGGTGTTTGAAGTGGTTGTAAGGTAAGGGAAAGTCTGGGACTTTATTTGTCAATAAAACCTTAGGAAAGTTGCTTAAAATGAGGGTTTTTAGTTTAGGCACCTTGGGAAGTGTGTTTCTAAAAATAAGTTGTGAATTATTTGGTTTTGTATCCTATGTATTGATTCCCAATTTGTTTCATAGGTTGGTAAGAATTTTTGAGACATGTTTCTTCGTAAAAGAGACCTAATTTGAGGTCTAGGTCAACGTTGGAACCCTGATTTGAGGAAGTTGTTTCAAAATAACCCATTGAAGCTTTATGATATGTTGTTATTTTCCCTGAAGGGTCTTTGAAAAAGTACTATTCCTAATCTAGGAGGACATTTTTTAAAAGATATACCCGATTTGCCCAAGTTGGACTACTACAAGAAATAGTGAACATTTGTTGTCATAAGGTGAATTTGAAGTTTATGTCTTGCAAAGTTGTTGTTCCTTGTTGAGATTGTGTTTTTTGGTGTGTGGAACTCCCCTAATTGAAATCAATTGGTATTATAGCTAAGGTATTAGATCTTTGAGGAAGATGATTAAAGTTTGCAAAAGAAAGAGTTGAAGGTGAAGAGGCAATATTGTCAAGATGCCTCCTAAGGGAAAGAATATGGAAAAAGAGATAAGTGATTTGAAGGATAAGTATGTTAGAGAGATTAGAGAATTGAAGGAAAGATTGGCAGCTTTGGAAACAAGCAAGAGAAGAGACAAAGTTGAAAGTGATTCAAATGAAGAAGAGGATGAAGAATTTGAAGATGTAGATGAGGAATTAGATCCAAAAAGATTAGAGAATGGAAATTTTTTTGAGAGAAATCAAGAGTGAAAAGCATAAGGTAAAGATTGATGTTCAAAAGTTTTGTGGGAACCTGAATGAAGAAGAGCTATTATATTGGATAGCATCTTTGGATAACTACTTTAAGTGTGAAGACATTTTTGAAGAACAGAGAGTCAAGATTGCAAAGACAAAACTAAAAGGTCATGCACTTTTGTGGTGGGATTATCTACAATAAGAAAGAAGGAAGCAAGGAAAATTCAAGATTGTGACATGGGACAAGATGGTAGCATAGATGAAAGGTAAATATTTTTTCCCTTCTGATTATTCTATTCATATGTTTAGGAAGTTGCAAAGTTTAAGGAAAAAGGAAATGGATGTAAAAGCATACAATGAGGAATTATATAAGTTAAGTATGAGACCTAACCATAATGAGAATTAGGATGAAAATATTTTTAGGTACTTGGGTGGTTTGAGGTTGAATATTCATGATGAATTGGCTTTGAAAAATCCAAGGAGTGTTGAAGAATGTTATCAAATGGCACTAAAGGAAGAAGAAAAAGTAAAAATAAGACAAGAAAAGATAGTTAGAGGAAGAGGTAGCACTTCAAGGGGTAGAAGATCATTCTCTACTTCAAGACAAACAAGTGAGAACCAAGAAGAAGAAAATAAAAGAGAAGAGAAATTTGCAGAATTCAAAGGTGGTTATAGAGGTTCAAGGGGCAGATTTGAAGGAGGAAGAAATTCAAACCAATTTGTTGGTAGGTGCTTCAATTGAAATTAGTTTGGTCATCCACCTTACAAGTTCCTTGAGAAGTTTGGTACTAAATCAAGTTGTGGAGAAAGGAGAAGTGAAAGGAGAAATCAAATTGTCCAAGAAGATGAAGCTAAGAGTTCAAATTCCAATAGTTGTGCTCTTGAAGTTGGGGAAAGTTTGATGATGAAGAGATAACTCTTAAAGACATCCAAGGAGAAGGATCTGATTCAAAGAAGAGCATTGTTTAGGATGACTTGCAAATGCAAATACAAGGTATGTAAGGTGATAGAAGATTCAAGATGCACTGACAAAATGGTGTCTAGTGAAATGGTAGACAAACTGAAATTGGGAAGAGTACCTTGAAAAACACCTTATAAACTATCTTGGATAAGTGATAATCAGTCCATTGTGGTAAATGTACAAGCTTCAGTTGAGTTCCAAATTGGTGAATATAGATACAAGGTTCTTTGTGATATTTTGCCTATGAGTTGTTGCCATGTATTACTTGGAAGGCCCTGACAGTTTGACAAGTCTGTAATTTATGATGGGAGACAAAATACCTATACAATTGAGACAGATGGGAAAACATTCACATTAACTCCGTTGATTGAAGAAATTAAGGAACAAGGTAAGATCATCATGATTGTCAAGAAAGAGATTGTAAACATTGAGGAGGATAAGAGTATGGAGTTTGTAGCCATTTCAAGGTTTGATAGTGTTGGGATAGCAATTAGGAGTGATGAAGATAATGTGTAGGAAGTAGGAATGAAGGATGCTTCCATGTGCAAGAGAAAATCAGATGGATTAGTGTCTCGGTCTGATACATTGAAGTATAAGAGTGAAATGATTGAGGAAAGGCAAGAAAAGAGTGAAGGAATTCAGGTTGGGATAGTCATGTGTCCAGTGACAACAAAGGAGTGAAGAGGCCCAGTCAAATTTTGCTAAAAAAGAGGTTAATGGGATTGATGGGATAGTACTTTCAAGGATAGAGGTTCCTAAGTTTGTTGATGTAGGTGTTTGCATGTCTGACAGAGGAAACAATGAAGACAAGAAGAGTATGTGGCAAAGGTTTAAGCATGAAACAAAAATGGAAGAGAAGGTAGTTAATAAGGATTTGTGTGCAGAGGTGAAAGAAGGTATAACTTCAATGTGTAATGATGAAAAGGTTGAAGGACACCCCACAGATCAGTGTATGGGGATGGAGCATGATTCAAGTGGTGGTAAGGGCAGGAAGGCCAAGCACAATGTGAATCAAGGTGTACCTGATGAAATAGTTCAAGAAGGTTAGAGGAAAGAGATGATCAAAGGTGAAAAAATTTCTATATCATTTCCAAGAGACCTAGAAAAATTCCAAGGTGGGGTGTATGGTGCAAGAGCACCTTTGGAAAAATGTTGTCAATCAAGGTTGTTGTTGACTAGGCTCTAGGTGTTTTGAGTCAATATTCATTAGATAAGGTCATTGAGACCATTTAATATTGTAATGAGTCATGTTTGAATGGTCATAAGGTGTTTAGGAGGTCTAAGTTGCATAATCTTGCTAAATAATGCAAAAGTTGTCATTTTGTGGAAAAAATGCAAACTTGCAAAAAAAGTTTGAAAAAAGGCAGATTTGTGGAATGCCAACGGTTAAGTCATTCAAAAGGTAGTTGTGTACATTGGGTTAGTTGGTATTTAGAGTGAAAAATCATAAATAGGATGGAAATCATCGATGTATGATTGATTTTGAAGATTTAGGCACCTTGGAAAGTTTGTTTCTAAAAACAAGTTATGAATTCTTTGGTTTTGTAACCTATTGATTGCTCCCCATGTGGTTTCAGAGGTTGGTAAGAAGTTTTGAGATATGTTTCTTTGTAAAAGAGACCTAATTTCAGGTTTAGGTTAGCATTGGAACCTTGATTTGAGGAAGTTGTTTCAAAATAACCTATTGAAGCTTTATGCTATGTTGTTGGGTGCCCTGATGGGACTTGGAAAAGGTATTGGTCCTGATATGGGAGGACCTTCTCTAAAATATATACTAGATTTACCCAAGTTGGACTACTGTACAAGAAATAGTGAAGGTTTGTTGTCATAAGGTGAATTTCAAGTTTGTGTCTTGTAGAGTTGTTGTTCCTGGTTGAGATTGTGTTGTTTGGTGTGTGGACCTCCCTTGATTAACATCATTGGGCCCACAAAAAAACAAAAATTCTACCAAATCCATGCAACCTAATGACTGATATGATATGCAAATAGAGTTAGGAAGAGAAAATGAAAACCAAATGACCTAGATCTACAATTAAAACCCCATAAATTAGAAAAAATGCAAGAATTCCCTAATGCAAAATAGTTGCATTTTTCAGCCTTGCGGTTGTGGCTTTGTGTAAAATGTGATTGTGTTGATCTAGCCTGCGATTATGTCGATCCATACCTACAACTTGCAAAATCAAAATTTCCATATGATCTCTACAATTTTGTCCTTTCACGTTGAGTTCACCAATGTAATTAGGGTTAAAATATTAAAGGTTAGGTTACAAAGCATATAGACAAACCCTAATAAATAGTGAACCACAAATAACCATAAAGACATAAAACATAAAGCAATATTACCAAAGAGTCTTCATACCACCATTGATTCACCTCCATTGCACTTCTCCATTTTTCTTAAATATGAATAATTGCCCTCAGATTTTTGAGTATGAAAATAGGCCTAATGACAATGATAAAGCAAAATATTGAACATTCTAATTGACTATGGATGTACTTGACTTGATGTTAATAGACTTGATAGCAAGATGACTCAAGATAGCTTGTAGATTCTCCAAGATGTCTAAGATGTCTAGGATTCCCAAGATGTCCAAGATGTCTAAGATTTCCAAGATTTCCAAGATGTCTAAGATGTCTAAGATGAAGAAATGGCAATGATAGAGTATTTTATAGGAAAGGCAATTTTGAATGAAGGGCTAAGATTGAAAGTCAACAATGAATGGACAAGAATGAAAGATGTAGTATGGACTAGGGTTAGGAATAAATTAGGGCAAATGATAAGGATTGACATTCAATATTAAATTATAAATAATTTAATTAAGGGTGGAGGTTAATTGAGACATGGAAAGATAAGGACTTGATGTGGAAGATAAGATTGGCACGGATATAGAGGTGATAGGAGAAATTAAATAATAAAAATTATTTAATCTAGGTTGCCAATGAATAATTAAATAACTAAAATAATCATTTAATTATAGTAGAAAGTGGTATAAAAATTAAATAAATAAGAATTTATTTAATTTTGGAAAGAAAGAAACTTAACTAGTGACGTAAATTTATTTAATTAATCAAGGAAGAATAAATATAGAAATGAATTAATTAAATAATTAAAATTATTTAATTAATAGAAGACTTATGACTTTAGAAAATAATTAAATAATTAAAATTATTTAATTATCAAGAATGAAAGGGGAAATGATGGAGAATTTAGAAGTCACGAGCCTAGGACAATTTTTAGTGCAATTTTGAGTGTCTACAAGTAGAATTAGAGATGGTAACTTGAGCCCCCTAGTTTTGAGAATACATCAACAATCAGGTAGATCCCTATCCATGACTAGCCCCCTATTTGTTAAAAGAGAATTTTTTTCAATGTTCACACTAAGCAGGCTTAGATCAAGAGATCCAAAGGACCTTCTTTGCCTTGATAGATTCAACAGATAGCCCTAATGAGGACCTATTATCCTTGGGTTTGACTTCAATCAAGAAAAAATAAAACCATGACTATGGAAATCTTCAAATTATTAACTTAATTCACGCTTGATAAAATTAGACAACCTGAACGTCTGAATGGCAATATAGATAGGTAATGATGAACGTAACTATTCAAGTCAAAAAAAAAAATTCAAGCCAAGCTACTTCATGAACATTTTTCTTTTGATTTGAGGGTTCAAAATTATCTGTGCTTTCTTTTGATTTTAGTGTTTTTTGGATATTCTCGATCATAGAGTCGTAAGATTGTTGCATCCTTCATTATGAATTGCAATGACATAAACATATACATTAGACTATGATTTGGGTGGGAGTGCTTGAGGTTCCAATTGCTCTCACTCTTCCTTTAAATATTTTTTTGGTAATTTAATAAATGGGACTCTTGACTTAGCCAAGGATTATTAATGATTTATTATACAAGGACAATGAGCTGGTGTGATGCAAATGTTTAGGGTAAAAAAAATTGACATTGAACATAGTTTTAATGTTGCAAAAATGGAAACATAAACCTCACAAACTTGAATAATATTGTAGCACAAGTTAGTTATGAATAAATAACATGAAATATTAAACTTTGGAATAACAAACAAGACACTTATTTACATGGTAGAATCTTGACAATATGTCAAGGAAACATCCATGGGGCAAAGTATCGGTATTATTATTACTCAGAGAAATTGATTACAATCTTCATGTTGATGTTGATATTTAATTACAATTACATTGATTTACCATCAAGATAACAATATATATACTATCTCTAAGATAACAACCACCATCAAACTTAGAAAATTTTAGCTTTATTTTATTCTTTTTCTTGTTTTTGTTTTATTGTTTTATTTTTCATAGGATAAGATTTTGATTTATTGTTTTAATTGTTGTCATTATCCAACAATCCCCACCTTGACAAAAATTTACTTGATACTTCCCCATTCCCATTCATCAACTTTTTTGCAAGCTAAGAGATTTCAAATTCCACTTCAGTTTCTCTAACTGTATTGGTTTTGTAAACATGTATGCATAATTTTTTGGTGTATGAACCTTTTCAAGAGCCACTCCACTTCCATCAATAACTTGTCTTACAAAATGATATTTAATCACAATATGCTTAATCTTATTGTGATAAGCAAGATTTTTAGCCAAATGGATAACACTTTTACTATCACAAAATACAATCATTGTGTCCTGCACTTTTCCAAACTCACCCAAAAGACCCTTTAACCAAATTTTCTATTTTCATGCATGTGAGACAACCATATAATTTTCCTATATATTGGATAGCACGATTGTTTCTTGAAGCTTTGACATCCAACAAATAGGTCCTCCGATAAGAGTAAAGAGATAACCTAATGTAGATCTTTTGTCCAAATCACCTATAAAATATGAATCAACATAACCACAAACTGAGCCACTACAAGATCATTACAGGTGATACAATAGCCATTTATAGTGCCTCTAAGATATTGAAGCACCAATTTCACTATTGTATAATGCTATTTACCTAGATTTTCCATGTATCTATTGACAACACCAACTACATGTGAAATATTTGGTCTTGTACATACCATTGCATATATTAAACTTCCTACTACATTAGCATATGATACATGAGACATATAAGCATTTTCTTATTTATTACTAAGACATAAACTTGAAGAAATCTTAAAATGAGAAGCTAAAGGGGAATTTATTGGTTTCACATTCATCATATCGAATCTTATGAGGATCTTCTCCACAAACTTCAGTTGTGATGACCAAAGCTTACCATGTTTCCTATTTATGTGTTTTCCATACCCAAAAGTTTTTTTACTACTCTTAGATTGTTCATATCAAATTCCTAACCATCTAAGCTTTTAATCCACTGATCTCAACTCTATTTTTTCTTGCTACAAGCATATTGTCAACATATAACACCAAGATAATGAATAAACCATATTTCAAACTTTTAAAGTAAACAAAATGGTCATACTCATTCCTTATAAAATTTTGGCTCACCATGAAGGAATCAAACTTCTTGTACCATTTCTTGGGAGACTGCTTCAAGACATGCAATGGCTTCTTGAATTTGTAAACAATTTTTTTGTTGTGATTTTAAACGTCCTTTTGTTTGTTCCATTTATATTTTCTCCTCCAAATCTCCATGTAAAAATATTTTTTTAACATCTAATTTCTCTAACTCAAGATCAAGTAAAGCAACAAGTTCTAAAACAACCCGAATAGAAACAAGCTCAACAACTGCTAAATTTTTTTTATGAAAATCAATGCCTTCCTTTTGAGAATACCCTTTTTCTACCAGTTTAGCTATATACCTTTAAATTTTATCATCAATTCCCTTCTTCAATTTTTAGACCCATTTGCAACCAGCAACTTTCCGATCTATCGGGAGTTCTACCAGGTCCCATGTTTTATTTTTCTCCAAGGAATTCATTTCTTCTTTCACTCCTACCTATTTGGAGTTCTACCAGGTTCCATGTTCTATTCTCCTCCAAGGAATCCATTTCTTCTTTCATTTCAATTTTCCTTTTAGCATTTTCAGTACCATTTATTGCTTCTTGGTAAAAACTAAGTTCCCTGTCATCAAAAAACAAAGCAATAGATGAAACATAATCATCGTACCTTTTAGGTGGATTTCTAACCCATGTAGATCTCCTTATATCTAGTTGTAGCATTTCTACATTTTATTTTAGATCTTTTGCATCATCTCCTTCTTCTTGCTCCCTATTTTTTGTAGATGGATGAGCTTCCAATTGAATTTTTTGATGTTGTGGTACTTGTTCCTCTTTCATTTCAACTTTTATTATTTATAATTTTATGAGAGGAGATTCATCAAATACTACATCTCTACTAATGATGATTTTTTGGGTAGTAGGATCCCACAATCTATATCCCTTAATTTCATCACCATAACCAACAATGATATATTTATTGGATTTGGGGTCCAATTTAGAACATTAATCTTTAGAAATAAGAGCATATGCATCACAACCAAAAAAAATTATATTTATGTAATCACAAGAATGACCTATCCATACCTCTTCAAGAATTTTACAATCTATTGCAACTAATGGTGATTGATTTACTAGATAGAAAGCTATAGAGACTACTTCTTCCCACAACTCTTGTGGAACTTTGCATTACTAAGAATGCTCCTTGCTCTCTTTAGAAAAGTCGTATTCATGTATTCAATAACTCCATTTTGATGAGGAATTTAAATGATGGTTTTATGCCTTTTGATCCCAACTTCCTTACAATAATTTTTAAATTCCAAATATGTGAACTCGCCTCCATTATCTATTCTTAAACACTTAATTGATTTGTCGACTTTCTCTTTTCAACCAAAACTCTAAACAGCTTAAATGCACTAAACACATTAGCTTTAGTTTTAAGAATATATACCCACGCCTTTCTAGAGTAATCATCTATAAATGTCACAAAATCTGATGATCTTCTGAAAGAAACTATAGGGGATGGCCCACAAACATCTGAATGTATATAATCTACAATACCTTACTTGTATGACTACTTGTTTTAAACTTCTGTCTAGACTATTTCACATAAACACAATGCTTGTAGAAATTCAATTTCAAAGATTTTAGATTTGGAAGTAAATTATGGTTTAATGATATATTTAAGACTTGTTAAACTTTTTTTTAATTTTGGTCATATATTTTAATTGTTTTATATTTTAAGCATTTTGTATGTTAATGCTTTAATAGTTTTTGTTGGCATGTTCACATCATTACACTCCACCCCTTGTTGTCACTTGTTGCCCTTAAGTTATATATGTTAGCATAATAATTCGTAAATGAATAATAAATAATAAAATAGCTTTCAATAAATAAAATAAATTTTTATATAGTTTTTGAAATAAAAATGAAGTGAACAATGTAAATAAAATAATTCTTAAATAATTCTAAACTAAAACAAAATAACCCTTTCATAAATAAAATAACTCAATATTGAACTCTTGACTAAGGATTTGGCTATCAACTTTAGAATCAGCTAATTAAATTACAAAGGCTCTTTACACAAATCATTTCCTCATCAATATTTATTTTATTAAACTAACTCAACTCCAAATATTAATCAAAGATATAACTTAAGATGAAGATCAACCCTAACAACTACAATATTCATCAACCTAAAATTGTTGACTTCAAACTTTTATTTAATCTACATTTAAATTACTATCATGACTCTCTTAGATTAAATTACCAACCCTACATTAACAGATACTCGCCACTTGTTTTGAACGTTTTAACATCATTAATCTTTGAAATTGCCTCCTCAGATAACTCGGCACATTATTACCTCGAGGTTGCAATTTCTGTTTATTCTTTTATCGAGCACTGGGAGGACTGTAACCTGCACTGCTCACTGAATACTTGGCGGTGGAGAGTTGTTTGCATCTGGATCATCTACAACAATATCAACAAGCGGAATTGGAGATTGTCCTTCCAATATCTGTAACACCTGTTTCATGTCAGGCCTGCACTCTGGTTGAGGATGAGAACACACAATTCCCAAGTTAAGCACCCTCTCCATCTCTTCACCGCTATATTCTCCCCCAAGCTTTGTATCCACCGCATCCATTATCCTCTTCTCCACATACAGCTGCCACCCACTCCTCCAACACTACTTTCTCTGTTTCAGCAGATTCATCTAAAGGCCGTCTTCCACAAGCAACCTCCAGCAATACTATACCGAAGCTGAATACATCTGTGCCTACGGTGGCTTTTCCTGTGCGCATGATTTCAGGTGCCATGTAACCCAAGGTTCCTGCTACAGCACTCGTTTGGGGTATCTGAGTTTGGTCATGCAAACGGGCAAGCCCAAAATCCCCCAACTTTGCATTAAATTGTGAGTCAAGCAAGATATTTTGAGACTTTAAGTCTCTGTGCACAACTACCCATTCCCATTCTTGGTGGAGATACAACAAGCCAGCAGCCACTCCCTTGAGAATGCTATACCTCTGCGACCATCCAAGAATTTTCTGAGGGTTGCCGAATATGAATCTATCCAGGCTCCCATTTGGCATGTAATCATAAACAAGAAAGAGCTGATACTTGTTCCGACACCATCCCTGAAGCCGAACCAGATTTCTGTGTTGCAGACGCCCCAGGCTCGAAATCTCGGCAACAAAATCCTTCCTTTCTTGGTTGAGATCTCTGATCAAACATTTTATGGCAACTTCAAGCCCTGTGCTGGGCAGAACTCCCCTGTATACCTTCCCAAATCCTCCTCTACCTATCAAGCTTTCATCACTGAAGCCATGTGTGGCGGCTGTCAATTCTTGATAGGGAATTTTGTGGGGCCAGAACTCCATCTCCCATTCTTCCACAACCTCTCTCTGCTTGCTCTTTCTCAACCAGTACCATATGACAAGACTACCCAAAACGACTAAAATAAGTAAACCTACGGAAATCCCAACTCTGATTCTTACGGATACCTCTTTTGAGCTCTTGCGTAGGAAGGAAGGAAGATGGGATAGATCTAGAGTTGGTGCCATGCCGTCCGAATTGAAGCTCCAAGCCAGAATGTAATGCTCTTCAAAGCCATTAAGTCCTGTAGATGCAGAAAATCCCACATAAATTAAACCGCTTTCGTTGAATTCGTTGAAGAGAAAAGAAGACGGGAATTGGGCATTGGAACCAAAACAGAGGAAGATAAGAAAGGTAAATACTGAAAGCACCATGGCAGACGGTATTGCAAGAGCCTTTTCCAAAGGGAACCGCATATTTCTCATTTGCACACGAGGACAGAGATGTGATCTAAATTCTAATCATACAAGCCATTTAGAATGTGCGGCTTGTGCATCAGCAGGGCCGGCCCATATCAGACGCAACTCAGTCAATACATAAGAAGTGGAGATGGGATAATAGATTATTGTGTTCATTGAATTTATCTTACGTTTATCTTAACAAACATCTAAAGTAGTTCGAGAGTCATTATCTCTGTGTGTTTTATATCAATTGACCTTGAAACTTTCAACACCATTTTCTGATATAATCAAAGCACTTTCTCATAAACAAGACTTATGTTCTTTCTTTAAGAAAGCTAACAAGTTTCTTAACGTACATTCTTGCTTGCACTAAATTTTTTTGACAATAATGATAAAGTAGGTAATTACTACTACGGAATCAAGAGAGGGAAAATTAGGCGACATTTTATAATAAAAACAAAGTGTGGTGTATTATCAATGAACGTTATTGATGACATACTATTTCGCTTGAGGATGGATAGTTTAGGAGAGAATTGAGGGCCCTAGATAGATATATCTTCTCTAGACTAGAGATGAGTAGGTAGTTAAGGGCTTAACTAATTTACTAATCTTTGGTATATCTATATAAGGCATAATACATAGGTTAAGTCACTATATGGGGGTGGGGGCACTTATGACTAGCCCTTCTATAGCTAACAGACTATCAAAGTGATATCTATGCTTTTTATCTTGGCTCTAAGGGGAGAGTAGTGACCAAGGAGAAAACTATTTATATTGGTTTGGGCCACCAAAGAGTAGCTCATTACTAATTAGTGTAAATTGATTTGCATGGAATGAGTATACTAAAACTAAACATAGGCATGAGTGTCCAATATCTATCTAATCTAAAAGGTAGAAAGAAAGGACCTCATCAATTCCCCCCTCGACCTCCCCGATCCATTATAAATAGCTACTATATAGAGGGGGGCCCTATGAATTTCCCATTATACCAATTTGTTATTGATGCCTTATCATGAATGTTCACCCCTTTTCTTCTATTGTGGTTTATCATAATTTTTAAAATTTTAATATAAGAGATATCTTACAACGAACACCCGCTAGCTTACACTATGTGATGGCTACCAAAGGTTGGCCAATAAAACAACCTTATGGCCACAATCAAGGCCTTATGGTTTGCAATCTATGCTAGCTACCAATAATATTTCACAACCATTGAAAATAATTTTTTTTCTCAAGGTATTATATTACCTTCATGGATTCTCTATTTATAAAAATTTAATGATTTTCGTTAGACTTGGAGAATTTTCACATCTAGAGGATAATTATGCAAGCACACCAAATTAGAATGGAATCACTTGTTAAGAGTATGATTCTTTTCTAGGTTTTTGAGATAAAAAGAAAAATTATTTGAAATTTGAGAATAATCCATCATGTCCAAAGATATGTAAGAGTGGTTAAGCAAATTTACCCTATGATTTCAAGGTCACTCCATTAATGACTGAATATTTTCCATTATAGGTTACCTACTTCTATATGACAAGATTGGACATAAGTTTCATATTTTCTATCAACTGAATAATGGGCAGGGCCCAAGACCTAATGATTAATGGTTGCATATGTGTCAAAGTATAGAAGACTAGAAAATACAAATACATTAAGTGAATATTATTGAGTTGATTACTTCTCCATTAGAGCTCATCAATCAAGATAAGATTAAAGAAGCTAAGGCTCGCTAACATTAGTTGTGGTAAATAACATCAAGAAGAAACATTATTGTGCATCCTTTTGTAGTGAAAAATAGTTTAAACCTTTTAGGGGTGCATAAAAAGTAGATTATAGGAGACTGTTTGTGTGCCTTGCAATAGAAAACAACACTAAGAGGAAAAATTTGGATGATCTTTAAGGACAGAGCTTGACACAATCATGTCTATAATTGATTCCAAAAGGATTTTGAATCATCACAAATTGATGCAAAAATAGAGATGCTAGCTCTATTTGTTTGTGGGATGATGATCTCTCAAATATAGTACCCCTATTTTTGTTGAAGTAGCATAGACATGTGGTTTCAGAAAAGAATGTAATAATACCAAAATCAATTTGGTACCTAATTGCACCATTGAATCATAACCAAGTAACCAAACATATGAGAGGATGTACTCATCTAGAAAATCAAGGTGTTTGTCACTTAACCAATGCATTTATTAAAAAAATGGTCATTTTGTGTAACACCAATCCCTTGCCTTGTGGCATTTGGTCTTTAACGTACAAGAGCTAGTATAATGACAAAAAACTATGAATAAATATGTTTTACAACATGTATAAGGTTTTTGAATAAGAATTTAATAGTTTGAACATATGAAGATGGTCAAACCTCTACTATTCAGTCTATGTGAGACTAGCTCTATCAACTATTACATTTATAGCATCAATAGTAGTTGGTTTCCATTCAATACTAAATAATTTTGTTAAGGAAATTATCACAAAATAGCCTAAATAAAAAGAAAAAATAAATAAATAAAAATTTAAAATCACCAAATAAACATAAATTTCATTTTACAGTTCAAATTATCTCTATGTGAAGAAACAAATAGGGACCTAACACTAGGTATTTACAATAATATCATATATGAAAATGACCATAAGTAAAACCATAGAACCAATGCCTTCATTTAACAGATAACAACAAAAATATTTTAGAAGGAAAATAATCAATATGGGAAATGAACCAGTTGCTCTTATTCATGGGACACTTCAACTTATATCTGTTACATATGGAAAAGAAAAAACTATGTTGGAAAATAGGATGAAATGATTTGGTGGGTAATACTTGAATCTTGTTCAAGACTATATTTTGTAACTATTTTGATTTTTGGAACAATCTTTGGGGCTTAAATTTTTCAAGAGATATTTCCACCCCTTTCATCATGGTCTAGATTCATTCTTTTCAATTTAGCACTTTTTAAATGAAGTTGTATTGAGCTTCACTCACAAATTTATGACTACAAACTTAGAAATGTCCTAATTGGAACTACAACATGCTCTACCACATGGATCATATTATTAGGATTCCAAAATATGCTTTATTTTTAGTTGGTTGTAATGAGGGTTTAGTTTACTTCTTTCCCTTATTAGGTGCCCATGTTCTAGCATTGCTTTGAGGACACATGCTAGTTGCTTGGATCCCTCAAATCACCCTAGGTGCTCCTATTTTGTAAGTGAAGATGAGGATTATTATCCACATACAAGACCACAAATTCCTTATCAAGTCTTAACTAATGGTAAATGTTCTCCCATATTAGGTTTTCATTATCTCTTTTGAGTTATAAATTTAAAATCTACTAGTAGATTAGAAGGCTTGTTGAGATTACCTAAGTGGGAAGAAAATTATTTAGGTGGAAATTACATTTTTCTGAATATCTACAATTCTCCAAGCACTCCTACTGAAGTTATATTTCATTAAGTTGCATGTTTTTATGATAGAAATCAAACAAATTTGCTTAGAAAAACACTTTAAATTTGTACTTGTATATCAAAAATTGCATGGTATGTTCATGGTTGCTTAAATTTTCTAAATAAATTACAATGTGCATAATGAAAAGTAAAAGTGAAAAAATCATATTGTATACTTAAATCATTTTACTAATTATTTTTAAGAGAATGATATCTTACAAATAGTACATACATGTTTCTAAAGAATGTTTACCTTGAAAAATGTAAAAGTAGTATATAATCACACTTAGGAGTTTGACATTCTTTATATAATAATCCTATATTTTAGCAAACTATATGTTTAGATTTACAGATACCATATTTAAGCTCATGAGATTATCTTATCAAGTGACAAAATTGAAAATAGTTAATTCAACTTTTTTACTCTTAAATACATGTTGGGTTAGTGTGAATAAGAATAAATGCAACACACCTCAACAAAGGTCACAATGGATTCTATGATAGGAGGGTATACTATGGCAGTGTATTCGAAGGGCAGAGAGGGGGAGAATGCATGGGGAAAGTGCAATTTGGTTTTTTGCAAGAGCAATTATTCATAGCGAATGTGAATGGGTGGTGGGATGCAAGTAGAGTTGAATATGAACACGTTGTTTGAAGATGCAAGTAGAGTTGAATATGCCAAGTGGATGAACAACACAATATATTATCTTAAATGGTAGAAGTGTTGCAACATTATAGCTCAACTGGACCAAGTACATTTGTTGGTAGTTCATGATATACAAAATTTGTGCTATGAAAAGTCAAAATATTGATGAGCAATTTTGCACCAAAACTTTTTTTGAACAAAGTATAGTACAATTGTTGGTGTTTGATGGTGAGGGGCTATGATATATGCCATTTGGCTTCAAGGCCTGCAAAGCAAAAGAAATGGAATGGTTAGGTGGAAACATTATTTGTTGACATGTACAATGATTGCTCCATGTTCAATTTATTATAACACTATTAATGGGAATTATTTTTTTTTTGCCTATAAAATAAGAAAATTACCCAAAGGACATGAACATGTTGAGGGCATGTTTAATTTCTAAAAGAGAAATTGCTGATATAAGAATAAGCAGGAGCGACATGAGGGAGAAAGGGAAAAGAGTTGTGTACCTTGACTTTTTAGAGATAGTTGTTGTAATCGGGCTTCCTCTTCTTTTCTCATAATTGTGTATGGGTGGTTATGCATTTTTGAGAATCTCTCAAAGGAGAACATTGGCTGAATATGAAGGTTGTTCAACGATTTCACTCTGGATATAGCTGTAAATGTTAGTCCTTGTCGTTCTATTTTTCCAATGTCGATAGTTGCTCTGGATAGCGTTAGGCCTTGGGATTTGTGTATGGTAATAGCCCATGCCATTGTGAGCGGAATTTGCCTACGGCTGCCCAATGATATAGGTATTATTGGTATACTTTTGGGGTCATTTTCATTCCATGTTGGCCCACTATAATTATCGATCCTTGCCACAACATAAAGTGGAACATCTGGTGGTCTGGTACCAAGGTTGTAAACTATCTCAACAACTTCACCTAGAGCTCCATTTACAAGGCCTGCTTGTGTCCATATGTTGGTTGTCAGCATGATGTGTTGCCCTCTACAAAGAAATACCTACTTTTCAAGTTGTTCATCAGTAGTTGCATTATCTGCTTCAGACCTGGTGATAGTTGCAGCACTTATTGCAATTGGATGATTTAACAATTTTAGCATTCTTCTATTGTGAAGTCTAACTAAATCATTGGTAGCAAACAAGTGCATTGAATTGTCGAACATTTCTTTTTCGCTAGAGGTGAGATGCTTGTCTATGCATGTCTTTAAAAGTTCCCAATCCTCTTGTGATGCTTCTGCATTGCGTATGTTTTGCAATAGTTGACGGAATTGTCTTTGTTCTAGAGTCTCACCTTGTTGACGAAACATTGTTTCTAAGGTGACAATGGTCGTGAACTGGCTCCATAGTGTTTTTGCAGTTGAGTGTGATGTGTAAATAGGCTTGTCCATTATAGGCAGGAGCTATGCAAGGTCACCAATCAGGATTATTGACACCCCACCGAAATAAAGATGTTGTCGATGCAAGAAGGCCTCATGTAGCCTGGCATCTATCTTCAGTAGCAACTTTGGTCCTATGAAGCTCATCTCATCAATCAACATATATCTTATGTGTTTCATCTCTTCCTGAAATGTTATTAATGATTGTCCTTGCAGTGGGTGCATTTCTTTGACAGGAATTTGAAGCATTGAATGTATAGTTGATGCATCTATATTAAATGCAGCAACCCCTGTAGGAGCCAATATGAGTAGCTGGTTTTGCTGGTGCAGATTGTAACTATCAAGTGCTTTTCTTATGTGAGCAATCAAGTATGATTTCCCTGTACCTACTGTCCCTTGAATAATCATGTGCAATGGTTTATTTGAGTGATGTTTGCTATGGTTGATAATATGTGTGAGTGCTAGTTTTTGTTTGGAAGATAATGTATAGTCTAGGACATCATACTTACTTGGAGCATGCCTTTCATGGCTACATGCTTTTTCCATGTTTATGAATTGTGTGGCAATTTCATGAAGCTCCTGGGGCACTGCAAGTTGTTCCCATCTGTAGCTGCTATCAAACTCACGCCTGCCAAGTAGGTCAAGCTCATTTAGGCTGATGTTGTTTGAGGGGCCCATTTGCGAAAATAATTCCCATTCATTCATTTCTAGTATGTCCCTTTTGTCCATCTCAATTTCGCTGTCTGATTCTGCATCGTCGGTGTTTTCGTCTGAGGGGGCGGTGCGTGGGACATGCCATACATCATATTTGGATGCATTCATTTGCTTCCAATTTGCAAGTATTGTATCCTTAGTTATCCCTATGTCGATTTCAAAGCTTCGGAAGTGCTTGTACAGTAGAAGCTCACTCCAAAAAATGTTTCAAACTGGTCTGAGTCCTCGTTTGGGATGGTGTAGAACTTTGGGAAAACATTGACAATCGCTTTGACCTTTCTTTCTTTCCACTTGCATCCCTTGCGACTCACAGAGTATGAGAAAGATCATGCAGATTCAAGTAGCGTTGTTGTCTCCAATTCTGGAGGTCGATTAATATACGAATGAAGGTAGCTAGGTTGTAGATGGCTTTCATGTGGACCTCTTGTTATTCAATGGAACATTTTGCGTCCAACATTCAAAGATGTAAAAGGTCGATTACAAACATTAAGCGGCAATTTCTGAAGCATATGGCATGTTTCTTGTGCTCCAATATCACGCTCTGCCACGATTTCTGCCATGAATTTTTGATATGCTGCGAGGGCTGGGACATCTTGTTTTTGGGTTGCAGATATTCTTGCTAGCATGTCAGTACAAGTCTCAGATGCTCTCTCTGCTTTTGATGCATATTTGGCAATGTATTTTAGAACAACTGCCTGCGAGATGACAGGTTGACAATCTATGTTGGCTCTCCATATTGAAATCATTTCTGGATTGTGTATGTTTAGCCTATCATCATTCCGTGCAGGTTCATATTGTTTTGTCCCACAGTTGTCACGTGATAGGGTAGATATAATTTTCTCTTTCCATGGAGCTTTGTATCGACACTCTAGTTTTTTCCCTTTCTTTCGCAAGCATGTCCCCTCTCTGCATTTTGTGTGCCTCTGGACACGATTGATGATCTCTTCATAGTCATGAGAGGGGTCTGTAGCAAATATTTTTGTTGTGTCTAGTAAGCAAGGATCATCTTGGAAAGATCAAAAAATCAAGTTGTTTCTTGCTGATGCAGCACGGGGATTCCAAGCACTGACATACTTGTCAAAGAATTTCCTAGCCTATTGAACTGCTACATTGTCATCCCAATCAAGTTTATCCATGTTTGGTGCATCATGGAGCCAAAGGAATCCATGTACATGTGTAGTGCCACGATGCTGCCACTCATACCTGTACCAGTGATCTTTTGCGTTGAGGAGTTTCTCAATTACCTCTTCACGAAACACTGTGAATCGTTGATGCAAGTATAATGATGTGGTGTGGGGGTTATTGACCACATTTTCTAAGCATTGTTTATTTGTTTGCATTCCTACCAGTACACCATCTGAGATCAAACATTGTAGGTTTGGCCACTTTGTGTCAGCTGCACTTAATGTGAAGAATAGAGTGGGAGACCCTATTTGGTTGATCATATTTGCTAGTTCAGCACGACACTTGTTCCAATATGGTCTTGTACCCCGCATTGAAGAGCCAAAGTGCATGAGCTCTTGAGCTAATTGTGTGTCAGGTAAGTTTTTCAAGTGTGCTCGAAGGTCCTCAATAGTGGTTGGCATGTTCTCTTCTGCATTTTTTTTAATGAAAACTACAGCAAGCCCTTGGCTACGATGTCGCATCATAAGATTAAGCATGAAATATCGAAACCTTGGATGCCTTCCAAATCTATGGTCATGAAATCTCATTAAGTGGAGTGCATACTCATGCATGTGTACTTCCCTAATTCGTGGTTTCATTTGTAGTGCAACTCCAGTTTGAAAGAGTGTTGGAAATGCCATATCAAGCAACGCCTCAGTATTGTATTCATTTATTGGCGATGAGTTTCTTTCAGGCCAGTCTATAATGTTGTTTGTGTTGTCATCAAGGTCTAATGTTTTCTTAATAATTTCTAACTCACGGCATCTATTTGGAAGTCTAGCCATAAATGACGATGTGTTTATTGTGCTGCGTTCAATATCATCCCCATCAGAGTCAATTTCATTATTTGGAACGACCATGTCTTCATTTGTTTCAACGGTATGTAGCATATTCAATATGTTTGTTTTGTCTTCAGGAAATTGCTCTAAGTGCTCAAAACTTATTGCAACATCATGATAGTATGGGTCATATTTGACTTTGTATTGCAATGCATCTCTGATATGACTTCTACTAACATAACAATCATAATAATGACCTTCTATATGTAATCTTCAAACTATGAGAACATCCAACTCTTGTATTCTTCATGGAAGAACTTTTGAAATGTCGGTGATATCTTGTGGGAAGCTGATCGTGTGGCCACTATATCTATACTGGCCTCCAAGAGTGTGGGTTACTTGTAGTACTGGGCTGACTCTGGCAATGAGCATTTCCTCCACTTGGGTGAGTCTTTTCAAAACAAACGGTTGCTCTCCTGGGTCCATGTTGTTGAGTGTAGAGAACCGATGGATGCCTCTCTCAACGAAACATCTTTTACAAGTTGCATTAGCACCCGATGAATGGATGAGCATTCCTGGGTAACATTCCTTGCATACAATGCATGTTTTTCGGTTAGACAGTGCATCTATTCTTTGACGAAATTTTTTCATTGCCATCATGAAGTTATCATTTTTGTTGCATGTTGTTCCATGTTGATATAGGCATGTTTGTTTCTGTAAAGATCTATTGCACTTTTCTGCATTTATTTCCTCTCTATGACGATCATAGTAAGCTCAACTTTTCTCACAATCTTGTAGTCTTCGGGCTTCTGTTTGTTGGGGGCTATTTTGACTTTCATGCAATCTTTTTTGTTGCCTTCGAGTAGCTATCTCTTCTCTATGGCGATCATAGTAAGCCCAATTTATTTCTCGATTTTGTTGTCTTCTTACCTCCTTTTTATATGGGTCACTTGCATTATTCCCTATTGAGGAGTTTGCCATATGTGGGTCTAGACACGTCAAGGTAGATCAGGGATAAGAGCATAGCAAAACTAGATGAAACCAAAATGCTTACATAGCCAAAATGTAGATGAAAATGTAAAGATATTCCTCATTGGTTCACGAATGCATGTTGCAATATGAGAAGGAACACAATTTGGAGGTAGAAGACAAAGGTGCATATGTAAGCTTCTAAACAAAGATGTGCATTTTTTTTAAATAAAGAAAAACAATATTTTACATATTTCTATCCATCTAAAGGCATTAACATGATAGTTTGTTAGATAAAAAATATATTGACATAGTTCTTTACAACATGAGTTTTTTTTGCAATGCATACCATCCATAGTCATACTACACTTGTAAAGAGAGCATGGAAACTATATTAGGCTATGTAGTATGGCTAGGGCAATCCTATGAGTTGCACAACCAGCTTTGGTACAACATCGGGTTCAATGGGGGGAGAAGCCTTTACATTGCACATTTCCTGGATATTTTTGAGCAAAAAGCTATTCTCTTCAATGTAATCTAGTTGTTCAACCTTGGCAATGGTTGCTTTTAAGCGTTCCTCTGCATTGTACATTTCAAGGTTACAACACAGTGTGAATACATAATGCTTGTTCAAGACACTCCTAATCACCTCCTCCACATTTCTATCAGCAGCTTGATCAAATTGTAGACTGTATAGTTTGTCTACAGGCATGCCCATGAGTTGTGTCACCCCTTCGTCGAATGCAATTTCCCATATTATATTTGTGTGGTCCTACAACTTGACTTCAAGTATATACCTATAGTCACAGGTGTCAATTATTGCATTACATTTTGCACAAAACCACTTTCCATCATTTGTCTGTGATAGTCTTTTCTTACAAGGCTTGTTACTTGAGCAGGAAGGGCATGCTGGATAGAAAAATGAGTCAGTTTTTATGAATTGTGTTGTTGCCACCAACATGCATTGTAGAGGTTGCACTGTATTTCAAGCCTCTTCACGAATGGCATTGATCGTCAGTCTTCTAGCAGGTGGGGGCATGTGAAAGGAGCTAGTAGACAAAGCCTGAATTGTAGTGTCATTTTCTTTGAACCATGTTTTCATCTGTTCTAACTCTTCTATTTGAGGGTATATCGATAGTTTTGTAGTGGATGAGGTGTTGATCACCTTTCCATTGAATTCAGACACATGCCCATTTCTAATTGCGAGAACTGGTGATTCACGCATGAGGTATTTCTCTTGCAGCTGTGCACCCTCCTTTTCGGCTGACGAGCCCCATAAAGTAACATTTATATTTGTGTTGGACATGTCAAGAATTGTTAAAGTCCATCTTGCGACCTCTGTCCCATCTCTTCTCCTGATTGTGGTGCATGGATGTACACAAGTGACAATTCCAATTGCATCAACATTTGAACCGTTGCTTTTGCTCACCAATGCATTGAGGGGTGTGAAAGAGTAGTGCTCTTTAGGGATGGAATCATCATCTTCACAGAGGGAAACCCTTGAGTCAGGCATAAGAGAAATTTCCACCCCACTATTAAGCTTGTTATAGACTCTATTAGTAGGTCGAACCGTGCCTCCAGACAATGTGTATGTAGCTCCTGCGATAATTTTATCACAATGGGTGTGAGCTGCTTCATTGAAGCATGTCACACGTGTCTCAGTTCCTTCACAATCTATGATATCAAAGGTGAAGATATGGCCACTTCCTTTATGTGTGGTGTAGCTATGTATTTTATACTTCACAGTTACACGACCTTTAACAGTCCACCTTGGCTGAAATGGATTCAAGTTTTTGATAGGCGTTATTGTCAATGGTGCCTCTTCGCTAGGACTGGATTGACACCAAATAGTAGACATCGAGGAGCTAGTCTTCCAGGAAGGCAAGGGTTTTTTGAAGATGTGGCCAAGTCAGACGATTCTCCTGTTGAGCGCCCAATTTGTTCAAGATCTTCTGTGCATAGGAAAATTGGCTCCCCAACAATAGCATGTGTTGTGTGCACAATTTCAAGGTCGACAATAACAATCCACCTAAATATTTAAAGAAAGATAAAGTATAAGTAACAAAATCTAAGAGGAGAGTAGGTCTCACTTATTCTTGTGCCATATAGAAATTAGTTCATAAACATACTGTGTGCTAGCTATTTGAGGACAGCTGTATCTTTTCAATTGCACGATGGAGCCAGGTGCAAGCACATTGGATTCTATGTAGGAGTTATACTTAGTTGGCAACGATGCTTTGTGCTTGTGCACACCATCAGAGATTTCCAACCTATATCGATTGATGTGTGTATATTCAAAGCCAAAACTTGAGATAGCTATGACTTGGACATGAGGTTCCAAAGCGACATTTCCTCCATGCATCAATCTAATTGCATCTGGAGTCAATAAGCTTGCCATGGTGCAAGGCAAGGAGAGAATCCTGCACAAATGTATTGGATGTAAGGCGCTTGTGCGAAGAAGTCAATAGAACAACCCTTCCATCAAACTATAGCAACTTATTGGTAGATAAAGTCGAGTAGTCCAAAGAAGAGGCAAGCAACTAAATTGAAATGGGTGCAAGTAGCAACACAGCTAGAAAAAAATTCAGTTATGCACATTTTTTATGAACATCTACCTCATTATGTGGAGCGAGGAAAGGAAAAATAGATACTCTCTATGCAATTTATTATCAGCTATACTAATTTTTAGTCAGTTGCATACATGGAATATGTATAGTTTTGATTACAATAGCTCAAAGATACATGTGTATAGTTCAATTAGAATAGATTCAAGATACATGAAGTCAAGAAGACAGAAAATTAACACTTAGAAACATCAAGTCAACTACCATATTGGTTGATGCATATGTACAATGGAAAGGACCAAAGGAAAAAGTAGTAGAGTGGGGGGAAGGAGTTGTACATTCTTCCCACTGGACAACAGATTTTCCAACACCACATATAAGGTTTAACTACTTCTTGTGCTAGAAAAAAGAAGGGGTCAGATGATTAGTAGGCGTTGTATACATTCTATATCAAGAGGGAAGCCATGTTCCCCATCTTCACAAAAAATCATAAGTTGATGTCGTCATGTTGTGTCAAAAGCGAAACCATTCTCCCCAACACAACAAAAAAACAAGTAGCTATCTTAAGCAAGCTATTTACAATCTACTGTATGTCTTCTAGGAGTTTTAGAAAATCTTCCTTAATCCTAGTACCATTTCCCATTCCATACAATGCATCATATTTCATTGCTCGAAGGAAGTCGCAATACGCATCGAAAACAAAATAAGTTGAAATTTTGGACTGCCTATTGCACCATCTCGATGTCATGGTTTTCCACTTGGAAGGCTTCTTCGCATGTCTTTTTAGCATCTTCAATAGTGTCTTCACAACCTCTCACAATGTTCTCTGCGAGGACTGCAACGTTGCTTTGGTACACGCCAGCCCAAATAACAGAAGAAGAGTCTGAAGGTGAGGGAGGAGCAACATTAGCTTTTGATCCTATAATGTCTCCCTCAAACGAGCTGGTAGATATCGTGATAATGTCTGCTGGTGGGTGCAAGTTTGCCATCACCTATGGAGTTTCGTAATAGGAACACCTTTGATTATTTGATAACAATAAAAGTTGCATGTGTGTGATTTGTAAAAGGACATTTGGAAATGGGGTGGGAAAATGACAACCATAATAGAAACAAAATCTTCACCGAGAAATGCTTAGAAAATAAAATAATGATACTCTTTACGAGCATGCTTGGAATTGATGAAGGGAGATCTTTTATTAGTTCAATTAGTCATATATTTGTAATTAGATCAACAAATAAATAATAGCATTTTTATTTTATTTAAATTATTCTATCTAAGGAATAGATTTAAAATTAAATTACAATTTTTAAAAAATAGCATACACCAATAAATAAACATACAAATTCCCTTATATGCATAATCAAGATCAACAAATATAAATATAGATTAAAATTCCCATTATATTCATGATGTTATTTTCCTTTTAACTATAAGGAAGTGGGACAATTAAATTCAAAATCCATATATATAACTATTATAAAATTCCACCCACTATTTTTTTTTAAAAAGCACATTTATTCAAGCACATGTAAGCCTAATCTTTTTAGCATGAAAAGTGTGTTAGTTTAAGGTCTATAAAATTATGCATTGCAATGAAAAGCAATATAGAGGATATAAAGTGATGTAATTAATGGGAGAAGAATTGTCTACCCAATAATTCAACATTTCAAAAGTTTATCAACATCATTCATTTACCTAATTTTTCCACACATATCTAAACACCATGAATCACACTATACTACTTAGGAATATACTAATCCATCTAGTAAACATTTGACAAAAACCCATGAACCAATCTCTTGATATACGACAAGTACTCCTATGGAGGTACTTCATTGGGGAAAAAACAATAAGGGAAAGTACTCTACCCAGGGCAAGGGATTCAATCTTCACAATAGAAAAGATTTAAGGAGGCCCCTTTGCTTAAAATTTGTAAGGCACCTACCAAGTGACCATCAAAGAAATATTTATAGCCAACTACACTATTTCCCATAATACTATTTACCTTAAGCCATCAAATTATAACCATTAAACTAAGCAATGCACTAATATGGGAAAAAGTGATGCAAAATGATTTAAATGATCTTACATGTTTGATGGTTCTAGAAGAGATGCAAAAGAATTTAAATCATCTTACATTGTACTTTAAATTTTTGTATTTGATTATACACCGAAATGATTAGATAAACTTATGTTAACAAGACATTTCTATTGTGAAACATAGCACCTTCAAGACTTTACATTTGAAGAACTTTCGTGAAGAATCTCATCATAGTCCCAAAAGATGTCATTTCTAATGTAATTTCTAAGAAATTATCTGTTTTTTGAATAAAACCATATTTTTCGGATGAAATTGTATATTTGAAAGAGTTGGTCTTATTTTCTCAAATTTACAATGAGAAAATATATTTATACTTATTTGAAATAGTTTCTTTTATTTTATCAAATTTGTAACGAGTAAATGTATTTATACCATAAGTATTTTCAGCAAAAGAAGTATTTGTCAAAATTAATTTGAAAATATAAAGGACATAATGATGTGTATAAAATATTCCAATAAGTATAAAATCATTTGTTATAATATAAGTCATATAATGTGTAAAATATGATCAAAATTTAAATTTTCAAAAACGTAAAGTTGGATAGAGATTATTATGTTCATATTACAGGATGTATGCCTATTAAGCATTAATATATATACACTATATTAAATAAATAGTAATTTGTGAATAAAATGGAAATCTAGAAAGATGTGTTGGCTATATGTCTCTACAGACCCTTTTTCCCAATTAACTTTTAGTTGACAAAATCTAAAT